>JARJDZ010007561.1:0-11005 GCA_030264555.1 Aleochara sp. GC000083
TAATTGCGCGGGCCATTCATAATAAGCAAGCAATCAACAAATTTCAAATGTTGAATGTAATATATACAATTGTCGTGCATAGATGTATGTTGGGTGTACTGAAACTCGTATTGAACTTCCTCCGTGCGGACGACGTGGAAGTGGAAGTATCCATTTTGTGTGTGACTTGCATCGGTAAACAACGCTCTCAACGTTTGTTATTCAGACTGGTTCAGTAGTTTTTAGAACAATCGTTAATTTTATTAGTTCAACAAATTGCAGTTAACGTTTATCATACATCTACTGCGTCATTTTTCATTTAAAATATAATTTTAATGATAAAAGCTGTACTTTGGTGACGCTAGTGTACCGGCCCATTAGCTCAGTTGGTTAGAGCGTCGTGCTAATAACGCGAAGGTCGCGGGTTCGATCCCCTCATGGGCCATTCTTNATTTTTAATGATAAAAGCTGTACTTTGGTGACGCTAGTGTACCGGCCCATTAGCTCAGTTGGTTAGAGCGTCGTGCTAATAACGCGAAGGTCGCGGGTTCGATCCCCTCATGGGCCATTTCGTTTTTATTTTTAAATAATTTAAAAATCATTTAACTTTTTTCAGAAATGGAATGTGTAATTGTTAAAAAAGACAATGCAGCTTATTCGGGAATACTTCTCGCGGATAAATTTATCCTCGTAACAAGTCATTTAATAAACTGCAATGAAAACAAAACAATTTCAGTAATTCAGAAACAAAATGAATTCTTCACAAGTAAGAACGCGTATGAAATTGGCAAATTACAAATGCAAAATATAGAAGGAGTATTAAAGTACTTCAGTGACATTTCGGACTACACGAATGTTGTTGAAGATCTTTCGAATTTGTTTACAATCCACGTACTTTCATTTGATCAACAATCAACTATGGAAGAAGTTAAACGTCTTTGGAATTCACAGTTTGAAAATGCGGATGCGAGCAAGCATTTGAAAATTGCGGATGAGATTTTTGTCAAAGTCGCACCTTTCGGCAGTCGATATTTAATTAATTCATACGCTCAAGGAATTATTAGCAATAATGTGTCTGGCATTTTGTTGACGGATTGTCCGACCGTTTTTGGATGTGAAGGTGGCTTAATATTTAGTAAAGAAAGGTAAATCCAGGAAATGATTACTTAATTACATTTTTTCTTTAACTTTGGGATACTTTTTTAGAGGGAGTCCTGTAGGAATTGTTGTTTCATGTATGGCTGGATGGAAAGGAGAATGGACTGGACTCACAATGGGAATAACCTTTGACGCAATATTCCATACTACTGTAAAATCCAAACACGTGCACAATTTAGAAAACAAAGCAATAATATCCACTCGAGGTATATTTGTTTGTGATAACAGTATCAGAGGGTAATTGAATATTTTTTCAGCAAATATAAACAATTGCTTGGTTTATATCGTAGCTGGTAGCAATTGGGGCACGGGTATCTGCATCGATAAATCTAGAGCGATATTTATAACAAATTCTCATGTCATTGTGAGTATTACAAGTATTTAATGCTTGATTGGAAAAATAATGAGTTGATTTCGAAGGATAATCGGCAGGATGTCGTGATAAATATGCAAGGAGTGTCGTCACCAGCGAAAATATTATTTAAAGTACCTGATAGCAAACACTTCGACCTCGCTTTCTTAAAATGTGATGCAGTTTTTGATAATTTGGAACAAATAGAGTTCAGTGACAAGGATTTAATTATAGGTAGCTGAAACAATGTTTCTATAACTACAATTTCAAGAGAGGAAAACTTTACTTTACTGAAGCCTCTCTATGATGATTACTCTTTGTTCTTAGTTGATAACTAATAATTACTGAAATTGTAGGAGATCCAGTTTATGTGTCTGGATTCCCTCTATTCTCGCCCAATTCAGATTTATCACCAACTATAACAAAAGGTCATGTGTCCCTTGTAAAAGATAATGCTGTAATAACTACATGCACTGTTTTACCGGGTTCGAGTGGTGGTGCTTTATTGAATTCCAAGTTCCAACTTATTGGTATTGTTACATGTAATCTTAAAGATGCTACAACAAACTGCAGCTATCCTCGCGTTAATATGAGCATTCCAATCAAAGCTGTTCGAAAGATATTGCTACAATTTCTACATACACAAGGTATCCATTTTGCTATAAATAATATTGAGTTGAATTACATATTGTATTTACAGATTTGAAGGTATTGAAGAATCTTTACTTGGATGAAGATGGCAAATCTGGTTGGGCAGTGAGTAAATTATAAAGTAGGCAACAGATATATGAAATATATGGGTAATTGATTCAGTTATGCATCATTTTGCAATGTACAATGACTTTAATATTGAATGTTAATAAAAACAACTTGAGAGGGATTTTTGTTGACACCTCTAACAAAAGTTAACTAACTAAAGATAGAGGCTTAAAATACTCCTAATTACCATCTTCCAGTTCTGTAATTGTTTCCATTGTAATTATAGTTATGGGACCTTGAACATGCTAAAAAGTTTGCAATCAATTTTAAGTGGTTGCCAAACAGGGGTGGTTTCCCTTTTCGCGATAAGACGAAAACACTTCTATGGCGCCAACATTTATTGATTGTTGGCACAACTTTTACAACCTTGAGAATGTTTTGCTAGTTTATTATTTCACTATGTCTCTGGCTCGGATGAAGGACCCTGTAAATAAATGCTGGAATTATTGCGTGCGGAACGTTTCGCTGGGTAGGGTGGTCCAAGTTAGAGAGGTCCCTTCTTGGTTAGAAGCCTAATGTGTAGCAAAAACGGTGTAAAAGTAGTTTTTAAAACAAGGAGTCTAAGAAAAAGGTAAATGGTTGTGTATACAACCAAGCCCTTTCTATATCAATAACAAAGACCGTTCCTCGTTACATTAATCACACTGATTAAACCGCAAATAATGCGACATTCATGTCAACTAGCCAACAAAGCAAATATGATAACATATCCTCATAGTCATATATCTGATATGTTATCATTTTAGTTCGTTTATATCATATGAATTTCATTATTTCTGTTAGTTATTCGTTATATTTCAGTTAAATATTATGTGAAACCCAAAAATCAGAACTTAACAAAGTAGGGTTAGTTTATAAATGTATTAATTTTAAGGTGTAAATATGGATTCCTCAAAAATACTTCTCCGAAAATTGAGTACAACGTTATGGAAATGTCTACAAATTCGAAAAAGGCACTACATGCTTACCTTGTTTGTGATTGGAATGCCCATACTGCTGTTTGGTTTAATAGCTTGGGGTCGCACAAAGATTGGCCATATTGGTAAACAATATGTCAATGAGACTACGTATATTCCAGTGATGAGTGAAGAAATGTTATACAAAACCTATAAAGTGGATATAACAAACACCTATTTACTCTATGCTCCAGCTACTAACTTTACTGATGCGTTGATGCATAAGGTCCAACACGCAATGGAGATCCTCAATGATAGTATGTACTCGATTGTCTATATTATAACATACTAACATTATATTTTTAGAATTTCAAGCCTTTGATACAGTTGATGATCTATTAGTATACTATACTAATAATCTTACTGAATACAGTGTCTATGGGGTCATTTTTGATAATGTTAATAATACAATACCACAGGAACTGAGTTACAGTATCAGAAATTATGAAAAATATGGGGATTGGCAAACAGATTTGAGATTCAGTGTATTGTCCACCCAATATATTCCACATTCAGGTAATATCAATATTATCTTTTTAATGTGTAAACACTGCAATTTATCTTTGATACCAGGTTCTGAAGTTTATTTCAACAAAGCATTCTTAAATCTTCAATTGGCCATTGACAAAACTTTCTTAAAAATGTTGGGCAACACTGATGATTTGAATGTAGAATTTTCATTACAAGAGTTTCCGTATCCGCCGCATTATGATGATGTTGGATTACAAGAGATGTTCATGAGTATATTGCCTCTTGTAACAGTTATCAGTACACTTTTCATATTTCCCGGCACACTAAAACGGATGATGGAGGAAAAGCAAACTGGGATAAAGGTATTCCGTTTTTAATTTTATGCCACTTTACTATTAATACTACCTTTGATATAGGAACTAATGAAGATGATGGGATTACCACCAAGTATCATGTATCTGGCTTGGTTTATAGATGCGTTAATACCATGCACTATATCTGTTATCATTTGCACAGTATTTATGAAAGTGGATTGGGGTTCAGCATATCCACCAATTGAATATTGCAATGGAGTTCTTTTTGGAATCTTTTTGTTCTTATATTTTTGTTCGTGCATTGCGTTTTGTTTATTCTTTGGCACCTTACATGATTCTCGTAAGTATTACAGGCACAAACGTGAAATAGTATTCAACATAGTTTGTTTTAAATTGCAGCTTCAATCACTACAACGTTTGCAATGCTTGTCTGGACGGTTACCTACAGTGTGCCTTTCAGTTTGAATAATTTGCACAATTTGGGATATTTTATCAACATATTACTCTGCTTACTACCAAATTTTGCACTGTATAATGCGTTCCACGGAATTTCAGTGTACGAAGTTCGAGGTAACTATAGTTTCTTTTATTAGTAGTTATATAGATTTTTACTGATGTCGTTATAAACAATTAATTGAATATTTTATTAAACAGGAATCGGTGTTCAATGGTACAACCTTTTTACATCTGGGAATGGAAGGATGAATGATATAACGTTCGGAGTAGCGCTGATTATGTTTGTAGTTGATATCATACTATTTTTGGTTTTGGGATATTATATTGATCAAGTAAAACCTGGAAAACATGGATTACCAAAGCCTTGGCATTACCCCATTACGGTAATAGATCTTTTCGTTAATTAAACTTCAGTTAAAAAGTAACTTTTGAAATTTTAGAATTTAATTAATTGTTACCGCAAGATGGACAAAACTATTAAACGTAGAAACAGTGTGGACAGTTTAGTTCAAGAAGAAGTAATGGAACAAGCAAATGGAACACGACAACAGCATGTTGAGAAATGCAATTTGGAACCTGGAGTTATCATCACCAATTTGACGAAACGTTTTGGCGAAAAAGTTGCTGTTAATAATTTGTCTTTGAAATTCTATAATGGGGAAATTGCCGGATTACTAGGGCGAAATGGAGCTGGAAAAACAACAACCATGTCTATTTTAACCGGAATGTTACAAGCAACTAACGGTGAAGTAATAATTGATAAGTACGACATTTCAAAAAATTTGGGATACATTCGCACTATAATGGGAATATGTCCGCAACATGATTTATTATTCCCTGAATTATCTGTAGAGCAACATCTCGTTTTCTTCGCAAAGGTAATCATTTTGTGCTTTTACATTACTTTGAAACTAATTGAATTGCGCGACTTATTTTCAGTTGAACGGAATTTCGGATACGGACAACAAAATCACCAATCTACTGAAACATCTTGGACTCTTTGAGCAACGAAATAAGTTACCCAGCGAGATATCCGGAGGAATGAAACGCAAACTTTGTTTTGGCATGGCTATCATTGTAAACCCGAAAGTACTCATAATGGATGAACCAACGTCCGGATTGGATCCGAAGTCACGCCGCGATATGTGGAATCTAATTTTAAATTGGCGTTCCGCAAATCCACATGCCGTTATCATCGTGTCGACGCACTTTATGGAAGAGGCGGATGTACTCGGTGACAGAATCACCATTATCGAACAGGGCAGATTGATTGCACAAGGATCTCCTATGTATTTAAAACGTGAGATTGCTAACGAGTGCAAACTTACATTGCGATTAAGAGATGATTCAGATGAGTCGCTAATCAATGGTAGTCAGAATTCCGTGCACTCGGAATTTCCTGATGTTCGCGTCACGAAAAATGATAACACTTATGTCTTGCACTGGAAGCACAAAGATAAGGATTACCTAATCGATTTATTGTCATTCATCGATAAACGCAATAACGTCGAAAATGTTGGCATCTCAATTTCAACCCTAGAGGATGTCTTCTTAAAGTAAGCAATCTAAGAAGTAGTTTATTTTCGTATTGATTAATGCAATGTGTTTTTTAAATAGGTTGACAAAATTCGAAACGCCTTCCGATGCAATTGATGCGTCTTCTGATCGTCCAGGTATTTAATGGAAAACGAATTAGAATTGAATATTCATAATGTGTTTGTTTTAGGTTCGACTGCTAGTGGCACTCAAAGTAGCGTTTGGAATTATGTATTAGGTAAGTTCAGAAATATCTTTTCGGTATATGGTGGTAATGTTTCCGTATGCATAAGTAAAACAATATCAACAGGAGTTTAATAGTTATAAAAATGTATTATTATATGCGCAGTTTTGAAAAATGCATAGGGAATCATAAAAATCCACCCGACACTCAAAACGAATACGTGATAATAAGTAATTTTAATTGCATGGCTACTTAAGAGAAGACCTGTAAGTTATATTCAAATATTTGATTACCGTTAGTGGGTAGATGCATCGATTAGTTATTGCACACTATTTCTAGTATTGTTTTTATTTAATAACTTTATTCAAATATGTAGTATTAATTAATTAATGTAAAATCAAGTTCTATGCAGATATTTAATACGCTTAATATTTTTAGTTCATCGATATGGAGGTTTGCTGTATCTGAAACGATATGCACCATATGTAAGTGTAATGCTTCCATGATTAGCAAATTTTACTATTATTATTTTTAAATCAGGTTTTTATGGCTTGGGTTCTGATGTTGTTACTCGCATTTATTGGCTCGCCCAATTCTGTTGGGTCGGCGCGTCGTCCTGGACTGAAACTTGATTTGGATGCGTACGGGAATACTTTGGTATACTTCAGCTTGGGTCCTCGAATACAAAACAGCCTTCTAGCAGACGAATTTCGATCGTTGGTGATTGAACAAGGTTCGAAACCTATTCAAGTATCCTCCGTTTCAGATGGTAATTATAAAAATGTTGTTGTAAAATCCATACTATTAATAATGTATCATTTTAGCATTGATTGAGCTGGGAGTCAATAATTTGGAAGACTACAAAGAACAAGCAGTCGTTGCTCTGGAATTCAATGAAACTGCAAACAACAAAGTCATACTTAATATGATGTACTCAAATCTTGCCTTGCATGGCGCTCCAATTATTTTGAATATGGCTGCAAGCTCCGTAGCCCGATCATTTGGAGGCAAAGGAATTGTAGCTGCGAATGTACCCTTGCAATCAATGGCAAATATTTTCATTGATGAGTTAACTAATGAGTTGCAATTTGTTTCTCTCTGGGTGGTTCTGGCTCCAATTGGTAAGTTTATATCATCATCATGTTCAGCATTAAATTTTAAATCACGTTATTGTTTCAGCATTGCTCCTTCTCGTCAGCAGCTATATTTACTTCCCTTTCATTGAACGAGTGACAAATTTCAAACATCTACTTTACATGGCTGGCGATTTAAAAGTGTCATATTGGCTTAAAATGTTTTTCTATCATTTCTTCTGGTATTTTGTTACCTTGTGTCTATTAATATGCACTTTGGTTGCTTGCAACAAATCCTTATATGGTGATGCATTTGGTGAGTAAATGTGTAACGTATTTTGAAATATATTAAAGTAACGATTGTTTCAGGTTGTTTGTTACTTATGTTGGTTTGTTACGGGATCATGATGATACCGTTTGTATTTTTATTCAGTTATCGAAAGAGCGTTGCTGCTGCAGTTGGATCATTGAGCAATATTACAATATTTACGGGAATTGTCTTCACATTCGTCATCGTCATATTGCGCCATTGCGGGGAGAAATTCTATGAGACACTTGGAGATGTCCTGCACGTCCTTTCGCATTTGAGTCCGCAATATTGGCTCACAAACAGCTTAATTACCTTCAGCCGTAAAGTTCTTTGGCGCCATAAATGGGAACACATGAGCTCAACGCAGCGAGACACATCATGCAAATTGAATCCCAATGCCTGTTGTCGTAAGTTCGCATTCAATGTTTTATTCCTAATTAAATTGTAATTACCATTTTTATTTTTAGCTAAAAATGGAGTCGTTGATGTGTCGGCATGCGATGATTACAAAAGTTTTTACGAGGAAGGTCTAGAGCCCTTGAAGTTGTTCGGTGTTACCGTAACGGTCTTCGCGATCTACATACTTACTCTTTGTGTACTTGATTCAATGAGATTTAAATACTACAGAACTAGATTCATGCAAAAAATTAGGCGTTTTACTCGGCCAAAATATACAGAGATTGAAAGTTCGAATGAAGGGCTGGTCGAGCAAGGAATCGCATTGCGGAATAATCAGGAAGACGTATTTTCAGCAAATAACTTGAAAATCAGATTCAATAATAAAGAAGTCGTTAAAGGCGTATCGTTTGCAGTCAGGTCTGGTCAATGCTATGGATTATTGGGCGTGAATGGAGCCGGAAAAACAACCACATTTAAGATGCTGACTGGCTTCGAAATTCCAACTGTTGGTAATGCCACCGTTAAATCAAAACAGAATATTCATGATTTGAATAATCAAAGCGGTGACTACTTCCGTACAATTGGCTATTGTCCACAATTTAACGCCATTAATGAGATATTGACCGCTCGGTATTTGTTGACTATGTTTGCCAATCTGCGTAATGTGGAGAAACAACAAGTACAAAAGATTGTCCAAAATTTGCTAAATGATCTAGGTTTGTATACATAAAAATAAGAGATTGAATAGGTTACTATTGATTGGTGTTTATTTGCAGCATTGACTGAATTTGCGGATGTTCCCTGTGGTCATCTGAGCGGTGGAAATAAACGGAAATTGTGTTTGGGCATTTCAATAATTGGAAATCCAGCTGTTCACTTCTTAGATGAGCCCACGACCGGTGTTGATCCAGTTTCAAGGCGCAAGATCTGGGAAGTCATTCAGGATATTAAGAAACATGATGCATCATTGGTTTTAACATCACACAGCATGGACGAATGCGAGATATTATGTGATCAGTATGCAAAAACCATTTCGTTTGTTTTCTTCCACTAAAATACCGTTATTTTTTAGCTTGGCTATTATGAGTAATGGTCTCGTCCATGTGAATGGGAGCATTAATAAGTTAAAGTTGGAATATGGCAATGGTCTAACTATAAAAATTAAACTCAAGGAGCGAAATAGGTGCGAAGATCAGGTGGATGGTAATGATCCCTCCCCTTTCAGTGTGTCAAGTTTTATGGACCAGTCCTTCCATGGGGATTTGCAACTGAAGGATAAACATGAGGTAACTTTAGTTAATCATTGAATTTGCGTGTGTAATTTAATTATTTCTTTAAGGGTATGTTGCATTACTTTTTGCCGAAAATTAATTGCGGTACCAAGGATTTATTAGAGATCCTTAATTCGATGGAGTCTTTAAAGCAGAATTCTGATGAAGTAGTCGATTATACGATTAACACCTCAACATTGGAGGATATATTTTTGAAAATAGCTCGGGAGTCGGAAAGTGATGCTTAGGTGAACAGCTTTACATGTTAATCTTTGAAGCTTTATTCAATTTATATTAGTGTGTATTAGGCTTATGTGTCAGTATTTGTCACACCAGTGAGTTCCGTACTTGCAACATGAATTAATGTGAAGAAGAATGCCATTTATGTTGTGAAATTTATTTTGTGAATCAGTCAGTATGGTATCGTCTCGAAGCAACTACCAAAGAATATTTTATTATTATACTTAAAAATTTAAGAATTAGTTTATAGGGGATGGGTATTTTTGGGAAGGTATACAAGTTGCACTAAAATGAATCAAATTTATATTTTCTTAATTAACTTTACTCACATGTAACGATTCAGCTTACGAAAATGTGACCTTACAAGTTCTTGCACTGCAAGGTTGCGCATATGGTGTCTTACTCTCTACAATTATACAACTAATTAAAGTCTATAATAAATGGAGTATATTCAAATTGGGATGCGTTTACAAAAATTCACATTCAGTCGGCGGTTCGCTTCCAGTCAACTTGATTTGATGTAAAATGCTGTTATTGTGCCATAATTTCATTCCAGAATGCAGCTCCAGCAGCAAATAACTCGCGCTCTCCTGCCGAGACAATCCATATACGGTGTGGTGAATGAAAAACTGAAGAGGTGGACCTGTTCGAAATCATTCACCACGCGCGCTGAGTCGCGATCCATGCGATTACGTCAGCTGGTAACAGCAGTGGGAGACGCAACAGGTCAACAACGGCCGCGGTATTAGCCGTGTTTATGTGGCTTTTGCCTCACTCCAGTGCTGCGTTTCGGCGCGACGAGATTCATTTTGTTTTTGTTCGTATTTTAGTTGTTGCTTTCGCGGTGTGTGACTTGGAAAAGCGTTCGCGATGACGGTGAAGAAGGCGAAGAAGAAGACCAAGACGTCGGAGACGCAGGAGTGTACGACGAGCTCAAGCAGCAACTTTGCTGCAACATCCTCCTCATCCACCACAACAAATGTTGAGAAAACAATGTCTTCATCGAGCCTGCAAATCGCTGATGTATCACATTTGCCGGTTGACGGAGCGGCTGTAACGTACACGGTGACCGAAACGCTTCCGGGTACCGAGAAAATAACAACATACGCTGATACCGGTGCAACAAGCACCGAATATCGTCATCAAATCGCGAAAGAATCGAGTTCGAATACCGCCTCGAACATCCAACAAATCACCGGGAACCATTCCTTTGCTGAAACTTCAAGTTACACAGTTTGCGAACCGAAGGAGGAGCGCATTGTGGGCAAGAATGATTCCGCCTGGAACGGAAAATTCGTCCTCGAGAAACCCGCAACTAAAGTGTCAAAGTTTTCAAGTTCATCTTCCAGTTCCCAACAGAAATCTTCGTCGATTTCGAAGAGTTCTTCCAGTTCGTATATCATTAGGATGGTCAATGGGAAAGAAGTGCGCGAATTGGTTGATCAGAAGCAACATGAATCGGGGTTTTCCCAGGAAAAATACGACGCTGAAAATTTCTCAATGAAGGAAGGAACTGATATTGTACCGGAAATACATTATTCTCAAAA
>JARJDZ010007564.1:0-22138 GCA_030264555.1 Aleochara sp. GC000083
AAAATCTAATTAACATATCACAATTTTCTCCTCACTTACAAAATCTCAAGGCCTTCAATTACCAACATACCATTTTTTGTCAAAGTGGCTTCAATAACAGCTGAGTTATCTGATTGCACAACAAAATAGCAGAATAACCAAAAAAAGAAATGAAATGGAACGAAGGCAAACCCGAAGAATGTACGCATTAAAACGACCTGCACTCGCTGGCAATTGCCTGAAGAGGTGACAAACTCGTTTCGCGACAAGCAACATACTCAAAAACAACACCAAATCATATCAATTATCGAATGCAAATTACGACCGTGTGCACACACATTTCGGCTATTGATAAAAACCGAATCGATTTTTTCCAATCGACATGGAAAATATTCCATTTTGCATTAATTTCCTACTGAAGAAATACCCATTCTGAAGATATGAAAGGTGTTTGAGGTTCAAGGACACTTTATCGTCCAATTAGAAGGCAATCATCAACGCATTAGCACCAAAATCAACTAGTCAACGAGTTAATCACCACAATGTTTACAATTTTTTTGGATTTACTCAGTTTGTCAACGTCATTGACGCTTAATTTATCCGAGAATTTAACGTACAACTACACCTATTAATAATTTTCGTGAAATACCCAAATTTCATTCAAGTTTCTTTGTGATTCATTGACAATGCGAACTATAACTATATTCTTTTCTTATTCTTCCATCATAAATATGAAGGAACGACAGAGATATTTAAATTTTGAATTCAAATCTTTACAACTCCAAAATTGATTGACTACAAACAAATAAAATAAAGCGTTATAAACCTTGCAAGAATGTCAAGTCCAAACAAAAATTAAGACTTTGAATGGCAACTCTTGATGCAACATTGTGAATGTGTCACATACATAAATTATTGCAAAACTATAACAAATACCAAATGTATCCAAACAATGCAACTCGACATACAGCAGAATTGAAAGCTGCAGTAAACAGTAATAAATACAATTGTTGTAATTGTATTGCATGTAGATACAAATTATTGATGCAATTATGATGGCGATTAGTGACGACTTGTAATTGCTAAATTAGATTTAAATTATCTAATACCGCAATATGTTGGAAATGTTATAATTGTTGTCTATGCCGTCATGAGTTACAAAATTTGATAACGAAAATCTTCCAATGTCTTGTTGTTCGTGCAACAGGTAAAACATAAATTCTTTGCCAAGTATCAATAAATTAAATCAATTCCAATAAAATAACACATTTGTGTCGCCTAAAACAAACGCAATAATTTATGTGAGAATTGTTTGCAAGATGTAAAAGTAATTCATTCTTTCTTATTGTGATTGTAAATTCGAAGAAGTCAAAATTTATACCTGAGATAATAATCAAAAATACTAGGGTTCATGCCACAAAATTAAAAAAAAAGCGACTTTAACAATCCGAAAACATAATTCTTCTGATACCTACAACTCTAACAAGTCAGCGTTTTCTATTTTTCATAATATCTTTCAAGGAGTAAGAATTCTTTGAGTGAAAAACATGACAAACCAATTTGTCTTTCTGCAAAAAATAATTAAAATATCCTCAAGCAGTAAAATTAATGGCGCTCAACCCTCATTAATATAATCAAAAACCCATCAAGTAATTAATTACAGTTTCAAAAATACATTCCAATAAATAATTTTGTGTTGCATTAACTGGTTATAAAGTCTAAATTTGGATCCTTGAACTTATTTCTCATTTTTTCATCTTCTTCTCGTTAGACGCGAAATAATGTACGCATCCTTCGAATTATTCATTGTTATTTAACATCATCTTCACGACGTTTAGCACGTTATTGTTGCCTCTGTGCAAATATTTCGTTAATAGAAAAGAAAGCGTCAGTTTCGGGCCGACAATTTTCTCTAAACCTGAGTACAAGTTACTAATTTGTTTCGCTGGTATTCTTATTTACACTTGTTACGCAATCGAATAAGTTTAAGTTCTAAGATGGTTCAACAACACACGAAATACATGGTCTTAATACACCATAGACCAAGATGGATTTTAAAATTGCGTTACAATTTACAGTTTTTGGCAGTAATCGACAACAATCATGCCAAAACCGGATATTTCATGAAAACAAATTGAATAGTGATTTAAACAAATAAACTCGCACGTGTTTAGTTCTTGGAATTTCTGAGTGAATCACCTAATTACATCCGAATTAATTAATTATAATAGCGAATATACCAAATTTAAGATGCCATCAAAATAAAATCAAAACACTTTTTTGCAATACGAGTCCAAAGTTTACCATTTTTTTTGCTTCTTCGCGTATTATTTCATGAGCGGTGGAAAGTTTCCATCCTCCGAATATATTTACCGCTTCCTTCTGTGTTATGTTAATAACAAATGTAATTAAATAAATCAACGCGCCAAATTCAAAGTCAGTTCGAATATTTCTACACACAGCTACTACATTTACTCGCTGCTGCCGTTGCCCAATCGGGCAATTTAGCGCTTTGGTCAGCACTTCGTCCGTTTTGTTTCTGCATCTTGATACACATACAAACGTTACACCATGCGCAACCGACAACAACAATATAAACAACGCGACCAGCACGTGCATTTGCAGCGATTAATATCGTTCGGCAAGAGAAGTGCGAGCAATCAAATAAAATTAACATCGAATTACACATTCAATGTGCCACTCTGGACCACACACCAACGTGCACACGGCCAGCAATATTAATTAACTCATTAATTATAGATACATCGCGCAGATATGATGATGAATGAGACTGGCACCGTCTCGGACGCGGATGGTTCTTTGAACCTGCAGATGTGTACGTTCGGGCGTCAGGTGTAGTAGAGCGGAATGTTGTTACATAAACAAAAAGTTGCACGACTCCGTCTCTCCGTCGACGGTTCGGACGCGCGCTTGCAGATTGCGAGGAATGACCATGAATCGTGCGATTTGGTCCACTTTTTACCCACCGACCCGACCCGGCCCGCTATTGCGTTCGATTTTCGGCCGGTCGAATCAATCGCTGAATAGATTTTAATTGCGAATGGCCCTCAAGCCGTGCGTCAAGTGCTCGCAGCGAAGGTGACGCTCGAAGAATTGAGGATGGCCCACGCTAGGCAAATCGATGGCGTTCGACCTTAATCAATTGTGATTTACCGCCTGCAGCCAGCGCCTTTCATTCTATTCAAACAATAAATGGATACACAGAGATTGTGCAAAACGCACCGCACCGAATTATTGTTAGATCGCAATCGGGCGAGAATGTTAATCTAAAACGATAATTGATTAATGATGATCAAATGATTATAGGTTATCGTTGGTGTCCCACGCGAGAATCGTGCTCATACTTGCAATATGCTTGGTGCTCCATGGCTCCAACGGGTCCACCTCGCTGTCAGGACTTTCTGGAGCGACATCATCCTTGGCGGCGTTGGGCGCAGCCGACAGACAGGTTCGCGTGGTGACGCCAACCGCCGGGGAAACCCTGCATCAATTCGCGGATTACTAATGAGCTCATCGAATGCGAGTCTTACCTGTTCTGCTTCGCCGTTTTGGGCCGCTTGAACTTCTTCGGATTTGGCGCTTGATTCTCAGCACCCGCTCCCGTCCCTTCCACCTTAACGACCTCCGTCTTGACGTCACCCTGCACGGCAATGTCGATGTTGATCGGTCGTAAATTCGAGTAATCGTGACGTAACGATTCCTTAAGCTCTTTGATACGTAAATCCGCCTCCTCCACGTCCAACGCCTTGTTGTTGATGCCGTTCATGTTGACGACGGTGTCGATGGAGCTGGAGTCGCTGGACAGTAACTGCTTCTTGTCAGGTTCTCGGGGTTTTCCGCTGAGCTTCCTCTGGGTGGCTGATTTGGCGCGCTTCGTTCGAGAAACCCTTCCGAGGAGTGGGGCTTCCCCATAGCCCTCACTATCACTAGGATCTAGAGCAGCGAATTTCTTTTTAATTGTGTCTTCGATCTTGTTAACGAATGATTCGGTTCCGGCAAAGATACCAGCTAAATTCTTAGCTGAAGAACTTGGAGCTGATGTAGCCGGAAGGATTTCCGCCTGAAGACTTGCAGCTTGCTTGGCAAGTTCGCTCAGGAGGAATCGTTCTTGTGTATGCGAGTAGAGAATTAGGTCACGTATCGGGTCCTCGGATTTTATCGTGATTGGAGTGTAAGGAATACTTGCAGAGATCGATGGTATCATGGGAGGTTGTCCTTTGGAAGCTGGAGTCATCTGGGTGATAATTTGAGGTCCAGGTGAAAATTCAAGCTGGGACAACGTCCCAACCAAAGGAAGAGTTGGTTGAGTCTTTGCCACCGGTGGTTTTGGATCGGGGCCAGCGACGTTCACATCATGTGCAAATGAAATGACATCCAAAGTGGCGTTGAGAGCTCCTTCAAATGCCCCTGCAAGCGTAGGTCCTTGCGCCTCCAATAACGGATCCCCCAAAGGTCTAAACCCAATAAAATTTTATAATACCAGAATCACATCAGATTTTAAATTTACCTGGTATTTTTCTTAATGGGTGTGTTAATGCTCTCGCGGCCCCACATCAAACAACGCATCTCTTCCCCAGTCATCTTCTTCTTCTTCATCGCGTTGACGGTCACCTTGCAGACTCGCTTCCAATTTAGAACAGCACCCTTGCGTTGCTTGGCACGGGTTTTGCTCTTTGATTTGATTACCATAACGCCGCGCTGCTCGTATTTTGGGTCGTCGCTCGGTCCCAAGGAGATGCTGTACTCCTGGAGGTAGTGATGCGCGTCTGCCTGCGGAATAGCCCGCTCTAAGCTGATGACGATCTTCGCCCATTGCTTCATCCACTCCTTTTCGCTCTGCTCAATGACGTGCGCATACGTATTGCCCATCATTGCGATCAACATGTTAAGCAACAGAATCGGTACAAAGACCATGAACAGCGCGAAGACTCCTTTTGCAACGCCCGGATACGACGTGTTCGACAATTCCGTGTACTGCAATCGCCGAAATTAACATATTATGCAGAAATGGAATATTTTGCGATTGCGTTTCATTTCGCGATGATTCCACGTACATCATAGTTACCCAATGTGATTTGAAATAACGCCATCCATGTGCTTGAATAACTCCCGTACAAGGTGTTCTGCACACCGGGAAAGCCTTTGTACAGGAAGTAGAACGATTGGGAGAAGCCGAAGAGGAATACCGAGTAGATTATGCCAAAGGTCAACATGTCGCCTGTTATCATACTGTAAATCATCGTCACGAAGGGTCCAGTTAAACGAACAGCTCTGAAAATGTTGAAATTAGTGGGAGAATTTTAAGTATAATGAATGTTACCCAGCAAAAAACATTAGGAGGAACCATGATCCTGGAACGGCTACCAACAATAAAGCTTCCTCCATGTTTCTGTCACCTTGAATTCGACAGTAAATACATGCCAGGATGAGGAAGTTTGCAACCAGGAAGATTGCCTTAGGTGGGGAGGCATATTGCTGCTTCAGGAAGGTCCAGAGTCCTTGATTTTTAATTTCGTCCCCTTGTTGCAATATCAGGTAACTTAGAACTCCCAGAACGGTACCAGCTTCAGCAATATATCGTGTAATAACAACAGCGTCATCTGTAAATTTCAAAAGTGGTTCATCAGGATCATCAGGTCGTAGGTAAACTGCTAAGGAGAGAAATAGAAGATGAACTAGCAGAATAAGAAGCCGTTTTAAGAATTGATTCTGAAACAAACTTTAAGTTCAGTTTGAAACCAAAAATACGATTTATGATTACCCGAGCAAATGTCTTCCATTTTTCTTCGAGAAGGCGTTGAATAATACCTCCATCCAACATATCCAAATGTTCCTGTTTTGTGCCGTTTAAGATGATGAACAACGCAGAATTCCAATCTGTAAAAATACACAATGTAATTTCAATTGAAATCGGAAAACGGTGCTTACTTGTCCGCCCATCCGGAAGTAACGTATCCAATGCATTTAACGGATAACCGGAGCACGTAATATTACTATAACGCCAAAATTCCCTGGCCGAGAGTTCTAACATTTCATTGAAAACCTCAGCACGTCCCAATTTGCACGCCAAAGTTAATGGAGTCAATCCTGCATGGTTCACGATACCGTTACGTGCTGGTAATTTAGGATGTCGCAAAGCATAACCGAACATATCCTGAAAATCCGCCATTTTAATATAGCAGCCATTTTGAAACCGTTACTTACCAGTTTATCGCAGACAACGACCATATGCAAAATCATGTTACCGAAACTATCCTGCAAGTCGGGATGTGCATCCGAATCCAGTAATAAATTATAGACGCTTTCATTCGCACAGCAAGCTGCCCAAGCTAAAGGATATTCCCCCAGGTAGGCCAATCCTTCGTAGTCAGTGTACTTCGCAGGTTTATCCTTTTGTTGATCACGCGGCAAGAAGAAACTACCTGTAATATATCTGAATTAGTAAGAATTTTTGCAATACATTAGTACGTACCAGTTGCACGTTGATTCACATTTGCGCCAGCTTCAACCAGATCCTGGACGAGTTCATTGTTGCTGTAGGCGATTGCAAGATGGAGGGCACCTGCACCAAGGTATTCTTCTCCTTCAACGACATCAATGGCCAATTTCGGAAAGCATCGAATTAAAGTACGGGCAATCCTCGTATGTATTTTTGTATCGCAGATTATCAGGACGTGAATGAGAGTTTCACCGAGCGATCCGCGATATTGCATCTGCCAACAAGCTTCGTGATCTTCCCATTTGGCGAGCGGATCGTGCGCGCTCAGGCTGGCTTCGATCGGAAGGACGACCTGCTCGCAATCCCGAAACTTCCAGCGAAGATATTCAGATCGATTGATGATCTGTCCCTTGCCATCCTGGTACATAAGTTGTCCAAACTGCTCCCGGATCAGCTTCTCAACCTCCACTTGTCCTCCAACATTGTACGCGTCGATCAATTCACCGCCTTTCTTATAATTCGCCAATTTGTACAAAAGACATTGATCTTGATTTGAGGACTGGCTGATGACACGATCCAAGATGGATCCGCCCGAAAAGCCTTGTCCTTTTTTCTTGAAACATGGTTTACAAAATTTCACACCCATTTTCAACTTAAGACTACTAACAACTGAATAAGAAACATTTTCGAGGATCAATTTTCGGCCTGAATAGAAGGATGGCACAGGACGGTACCGATTTCAAGGATATGCGCATTACAGTAATCAATTCACGATGCAACATGAATTGATTTAGACGTTTTATTCTTTTTTATAAAATCATATACTTTAACGTTCACACAAGATAAATACGCTTGCCCAATAAGTGACGTTTGTCATTCCAACTGTATGAATTATAAATAAGACTTGATTGACTTGACTTGAGATTACAAATTAAATTAATCCTTCATATGCACCTTCATTCATAAATTATTTATATACTTAATATATATCTCTATATATATAACCAACTAACAGAGTTATATTCGTATATAATTACAGTTTAACAATAAAATTTGAAAACAAATTCGATTTGCATTGCTCTAATTAGATATGCAAGATGTTAACAATTAATCAACCATTTGCAATAATTTAAATTTTGATTCCTCGTTTGATTGTTCGCTGTTTTGCTTATTTAATATTAAGTAACATAAAGGTGTATAAAGAGAGATAAGGATAATAAAAATAATAAATATCCAAAGTAGAATATAACAGAAATGAAAAATTGTCAAAGTTGTCATCTTTAGCATAGTGAAGATAGAAATAATAGAAATTAAGAGATTAGTGTGCTGCATTATTGACTAAATTATATCGAAATTAATCCTTCCATCCTATTGATCTCCTATATACAAACTGACGTCATGAAAACATTTTGAACATTCATTACATGTCTACGAGATTCGTGTTATTTGTTTTTTGGCAACTCTGAGACTTATAACAATTAATTATGGCGAGATAATAATGTAACGACATCGGGTGCTCAAATTATCCTTGAGATTTTGGCAACTTGTTTCATCATTTCTCTCCTAGCACCGAGCACGACACAACGTTTTGCGTGGGCGTGATCATCTCAATGAAATGAAAGTTTTAATTGACTGGAATTCTATTCGATTTGCTCACGTCATCTCAACAACGACAATATTGCGGGCTTATTAAAATATAGTTCCTATCACCCCATTATTAATAGATAAGTCTTTACAAATATTGTGTGCCCCTCGACAGGAGTTATTGTTTAACTGCAGTGTAAAACTGCCGCGCATTTCTTGGGTTATTCATTGCTTTGCGTTGCATAAGATTAAGTGAAATGTATAAGTATGACAGGATTTGGAAATGAATGAATGACCACTCTCTGGATTAATGCGCCAATGTGGATGAGATAGCTTGACGTCCAATAAACAGTCTCATTTATACAGCATGTTCGTTTGCATTATTAGCAACATTTGAGTCGTCAGTGGTGTAATCGGGCGACACCGCATCACGTTCGCGCTGATGCGCGTTTAGATCAGTACTGGGTGAATGGCTGGAACGACTCGTTTGTGATTTCGTGTGTGGATCGTAGTATCTGTAATTAAGCATGAGAATCTATCAAGCATGATTCACTAATAGCAAATAAATCAAGTTTTAATTGCTGGTATGTACTGCAAATAGTTGGGTACTACGATTAACAGTTATTTTCAAGCGTCATTTTGACTTGATTCATATCAATTAAAATGGCGCTGGAAAGGAATCCAACTAGCAATTATAAAATGGTTTTGTTTATGAAATGAACACTCATACATACTTTTTGTACGTTCCAGGCGGGGACATGTCGTCTCGTTCGTAGAGGGACGCAATATTAGTCCGGCGTGGATTATACGTTTGATAACGATTAGTAGGAACATTAACATAGTCGCCGGAAACAGATTTGCTGCGTCCGTACGACCGGAAGTCATCCGCCTCGCTTGGAATTGAATACCCTCCACTGCCAGAGCTATTCTTTCGATACGTACTGCTATAATCGACCGGACTTGGCGACTTGTACTTCAAGGAGCGTTGCGAATAGTCCTTATAAAGGTCGAGATCCCTATAATTTCCAATCAGGCTCTTACGCGGCTTCTTCTTCTCATTGAAGCGCGTATAGAAACTTTTCCTTCGTATCCTATCGATTACAGATTCATTTTCATCGCCCGAGCATGCATTACCATTAGTTGGCGAGATGGGCGACAACAGATCCTGCGTGTGATGGTTATCTGAACACACCGACCAGGAATCGCAGCTGAAGGTTTCGTCACAGGGTGATAAAAACGTGGAGCTCTCATCGGTCGTGTACGAAATGCGGTTCAAATTGTAATCCTGTCCGACCGGACTATGTTCGATTCCGGATTCAGAGGAGATTGAAGCGGTGGGAGCAGTTGTTGCTGGAGTGTTGAAGTTTTTCAGATCCAATTTGAGTGCTTTCCTATCATTAGTCACCTGGGTATCATTGGCATTGTTATTGCTTAGGTCATCGCCGTTAACATTACGTTCGTAGGATTTGCGAAATGAATTCACTGGCAGTTTACTTACAGCGGAGATTCTTTCGTGGTTTAAAACACTTCCGGTGCTGTCGCTTCGTGAGCCATTGTACGTTTTCATCTTGTCTAGGAATAATGACTTGGGGCGTTCACTTTTGTCAGTTAGCTTGACTTCTTTTGTGCTTGCTTCGGGAAGTTTTGATTTGAACATTGGAATATTAGATTCGCAAATGTCAGAGAGCAATCCCGGAGTTTGATCCACATTTTTCTTGGCAACGTCTTTGGGTTTCTCCTTATCTTTATCCTTGTCTTTCTCCTCGTATTTTTTGAAGAGATTCAAGATTTTTGAAACGCTCTTACGTGAAGGTTGAAGCGATTTTGCCTTCATGTGTGAGAAATCTTCCACGGAAACGGCGCGTTTTATGAGGGTGGATTCAGTCATGGCGTCCGTGTTCCTAGGAACGCTTTGCTCACGTAATTTTTTGATCGTACTGTCAACTCCTGACTTCTTGTCATCAAGTTCCTTACTTTCTTTGGCTTCCTTCTCCTTTTGCTTATCATCTACAGATAGAGAGCGTAATTTTTCAAATTTCTTTTCGATGGACTGAAGGAACTTGTTCTTGGTTGATTGTTTCGTTGGTGTTGGTTCAGATTTCTCGGAAATTGTTTTCTTTTCGACAACACTTGATGTTTTCGCTTTTGTGTTTGTGGCTGTTGGCTTCTTAAGTTTGGAAATCTTCTTGGAAACTTCAGTATTGGAATTTGCGCTCGAACTTTCTCCATTGGAGATATCAATCGGACTTTTAATGGTCGTACTTTTGCTACCAATACCGTTTTCAGTAGGATAACTTTTGGGTCTGATAAACTTCAAGCTTCGTTCCTTCGGCAACGACGTCTCGTTTTGTCGTGATAGAACATTACTTTCGATGTTTTTAATATTATCTGAGACATTTTTAAGAAGTGTTTCAGTTTCTTTGATATTGCTATTTGAGTCATCTTCTTTTCGCACTTTTATATCGTCTGTCGAAGGCGCAAATTTGGTTCTTTCAAGTTCAATTACAGGTTTCTCGACCTTTTTCAGGGATTCTACCAAATCTCTACATTTAACAAGTTTTTCCTCGCTATTATCTACGGGTTGAATTGGTTTCTCATTAGTTGGTGTTAGAATTTCGTTTTCTTTGGACAGACTTCTCTCTCGACGTGAACTCAGCCTATTTTTGATACGCTTATCGCGTATTTCCTTAAGTACCTGTTGAGTTTCTCGCTCCCGCTCCTTCTTCTCCTTTATCACAACGTTGTCCTCTTTGGGTGGGTCGAAGAAGTCCGGTCGGAGGAACCTTGAGATTCGTCTGGTACCCTTCTGCTCCGTTTTAGTTGGCTCTGGAGTTTTGCTGTACCTCAGCGTGCTGATCGACCCAGCCGATCCGCCCCGGTCCTTCATAAGGCCAGGAATCTCCGAAATGCTGGCTTCGGGACTACGCAGCGAGTACGAATACTTTGACTTGTAATCGCTAGGCTCCCGAAGACTGCTCGACCGATAGTAATGTGGTCGGTCCGTGCAACTTTTCCCCGAATCTTGCGAGTCACTCAACGGCGAGATAACATCGCGTGCATGGTGGCTGTTAAATGTGGTGGAAGCGTTAGTAAATGAGGTCGAGGCGCTCTTGTTAGTGTCGCTGGCGTGTGTTAGATTCTGCTGGCTGGAACATCGCTTATCGTAGGCGAACTTGCGCGGAAGCGTGGCCGAAACGCGGTCCACCGAATGCCGACCGGCTGCTGGCTGCTGCAGGGGACTACTCTTGTGCAGGTCGTCCTCGGTCCGCATGCTCATCGTGCGAGAGATCTTCTTCGCCTCCGATGGTGGCAGCGAGGCGAACAGTTGCTTCTGGATGCGACGTGACAGCCCGGGTGTTAGATAGGATAAAGCTAAAGCGTCTTCCTCGGTCAGTTTCAACTTTTTCAGATTCAAATCTGACAAGTTCAGCTGGTCGTCGCTGCATTCTGAAAGAATTCGGCACGGAATTAGTTTATTTGCTCGGCATCAACGAGGACAACGCATTGTGTGTTCGCGCACCAGCTCAATTAGTTGTTGTTAAACGTCAATATCTCAATCAAATGGATGTGTGATCAAATCAAACATAAAATATGTAAAAATAACATATGAGGATACGCAACATACCTTCAAAAGTCGATGAGATTTGACCAATAGTTATTGTCCATTGCTGAAGTGCGAAAAACAAACGAAACAAAACAACAATAAATTAGTCAATCAATCAAAAAACGAATTAATCAAAATATATCCAACTAAAAACGCTACGCTTCCATCGCCATCGCGTTTGGAAGACAAAAAACAAGCACAAAATCAAGAAAGAGAAAGCATAGGGGGTGGGTTAAAGCATGTTAAGAGATTCGTAAGTAATACGTTCAAAAATCTTACACCTCTTGGCTAAATCTTAAGATTTAGTTACATCATCAATGAAATACTTCGTTCTACATAGATTACCTTTTGTGAATTGCTTCTCTGTTTGAATCAATTTTCCGCAGTAAATTACAACTTACAAATCGCAAACAACGCAAGCGGATACGATTCTCCATTCAGTACGAAATGAAATATTAACGTTGTTAGTCTGTTATTGCGATTGCTGCAAAGCCACCAAGATTATAAGCGGCAAGGTATGATCAACAAACTCCGAAAAGAAAACGCAATCAAACCAAGTTCGCATGCAATGCCTACCAATTCATCTGTTTGTATATAGTTGGCCAATAGAAGATTTATAGCCGGTGTTAGTGTGTTGTGCCCTCTTGAGTCACGGTGGGCACATGCACCATTACACGCACTCGCGCTGCAATCACACAACACCATCACCAATCTATCACAAGCATGCTGGATGTACAAAGGTGTTCCAGAACTCATCCTCGCAAAATTCGCAATTGATCGTTTAAGAAAGAAATCAAAGAGATGCGTTCTGGAACACCCAGCAGAGTCATAGATCTCTAATCAATCGAACTGGTTTAAATAATACGCAGGCACAGAATCTACTCTATCGGGTCAAATATTAGATCTAGATCCATTCAAAAATGCAATCGGTATTTGTCCGAAATCCATAAAAAAANGTGTCCTTTGCAAAAAAGCGACAATTTTGAGTAGAAACCAAGGAATGAGAAGAATTGAGAAGAGAAGAAAGGGAGTGCAAAAGAGAATAATACTTAGAATGTCACCTTGGGATCGTGATCACCTACCTCCACGTGGAAGGGTGGTGGTTTGCGTGGGTCGGACGCCTCCCTCGCTGAAGACGCTGTCGATGTCGTTGCTCATATCTCGGCTGACGCTTCGACGCCAGGGTATTGAACTATTCACGCTTCTATCCCGACTGAATTGACGTCCCAGTGGAGAATTGCTACCAAAAACAATAATATTATTAATGAGAACAACATTATTCTGAAATGGATAAATTTTTGGGCACCTAGTGCAGAAAATTCATCCATTCGGAGTAAAGTCGATTATTACGACTTACATAAAACATCTGATTTCTTTAAATGTGTAATGAGAGCTTGAAACAAAATTGCAAAATCACACAAAGACAACATCAAGATATTAGCAAATATGTACAAATTGCAACGATTTGAAAATGATTCTTGGGACTTACCGAGAAGAACTCAATGGCTCCATTCGGTTAAATAAACTAGCCCCGTGGTCGAAGTGACTCAGAAACCGGCTATTCGGAAATCCAGGACGTAGTGGATCATCGTTCAAGCGTTGTGTAAGTCCTCTGACCTACAAGAACATCATCGAAATAAGCAAATAAGAATACGTTTCTGATTAGGCAATAGAAATGATATCATACTCGTGAAAGTAACGTAGAGAAAAGATTTTCGGCTGTTTGGAATTCGAATCCATCATCGTCGTCGTCGTCTTCACCAGAGCTCAGCGAGTCCGCATGCTCCACGGTGTTCTTTCGTGGGCGTGAGCTTCGCAAACGATGGAAAACGTTCTTTTTGGGTTGCTCGCCCTCATTGTCGCTATCCCTGCCGAAGGAGTGATGTCTATGCAAGGAGGTGAATGGCGACTCATCTTCTGAGCCGTCTCTATCAAACAATGACATCATTCGCCTTGGCGTCCGGAATTTGGACGTTAATCGACTGCTATTTGACGTCGTCGAAGAGACCTCTGTAGGTTCGAGGCTTCCAGCACGAGGTGTCACATAACCACCACCTTCAACAGCAATAGGGATGATATACTCGCGAGGGGATTTCTTAATCGGTTCGCCTGTCGCCGACGTCTCCGTGTCGGACTCCTGGGTGGACTGTCGCGACAAACTGTTAGAACGTTGCGACGATAGAGAGCGTTGCGCCTGGAAGGAACGCGGCACTGGAGGTTTCGTTGGAGGCGACACGATGGGCTCCTCTTTTTGTCGACGCTCGCGTTCGAATGCGATGGGGATGATGTGTTCCTTCCGGGTGTTTTCTGGTTCGACAGACATCGACCGGGCGTTATTCACTGGTGGTGGGCTGCTGATTGGGAAGCTGACTTCGCTTCGTTGCGTCGAGTAGGAAGGAGGTTGTGATGTAGGTGCTTGGACATGGTGGGACATTTCAGTCTTAAACTCCATGATTGCCGGCTTCGGTTTCGGGTAGTCCAGGTGTATCTCAGCCTTGGTGGACTTCCTGCGTGGAAGCGTCGCCGATTTGAGGATGATTTCCGCCGAGGAGGTCTGGTTTTCTGGTTGGAGTGGCGGTGCTTCGGGAGATTTGGCTACTTCAGGTGTGGAACTAAGCGGAAGCGATTCGCACACGGTTATTGCACGTGTAAACGGTTTGGGGGCTACTGGTGTTAGAGTGGAGAGACCGATACTTCCAGAGGCTGATCTGCCGCTGGCGCCGAAAGGCACAGGTGGTTTGCGTACCATGCATGGACGCGATTTGGACTTGCGAGCCCCTTCTTTGTCTAGGGCGTTTGAAATTATGCTGGCGGCGTTTTTCATTTTCATTCGGCGTTCATCTTCTTCTGGTTTCACTTTTGGTTCTTCCACTGGTGATGGTGAAGATACCACTGGAGGAGTTGTATTCGATGATGGCACTGGAACAACTGGTTTTACTTCCGGTTGAGTTACCTGGGCGGTTTTTGCTGGGGAAACCGTCATGGGAGGTGTAACAACAGGTTCTTGTACTTTTTCCGGATCTATATCGATGCTATCCTTCTTATCATCGATGATAAGCTTCTTGGAGGTAGTGCTCCTGAGTTTTGGAGGTGACGTACTCGTCAAGCTTGCTTT
The DNA here is from genome assembly GCA_030264555.1 of Aleochara sp. GC000083. Classification (NCBI taxonomy): domain Eukaryota; kingdom Metazoa; phylum Arthropoda; class Insecta; order Coleoptera; family Staphylinidae; genus Aleochara; species Aleochara sp. GC000083. Next base: position 14,743 of record JARJDZ010007564.1, read on the forward strand.
CCGTTCGAATTCCTTCTTGAATCCGCCGACGCTTACGCCCGGAATAATAATTTTCTTTGGCTTTGCTTTCTCCGGACTTGGCGCTTTGTTATCAGCAGCGCCCGATATCATATTTTGGAACTTCTCAGCCTGTTCAAATATCCGGCTTTGCCTTCGTTCCACAGGTTTGGCCAAAGGCTCTGGTTCTTTTTCCTTGACGGCTTCCTCTTTGGGTTGTACTTCTACCTTTTCTTCTTTCAACTTGGATACTTCAGTTTTCTTCTCAGGTGGTTCCACTTTGGCTGGCTTAACTTGTTCATTTTTATCAGTTAAAATCTTTTTCTTTACGCCTTTCTTCTTGGGCGTTGTTGTCGTGTTTGCTGTTTTGGTGTCTTTATTAATGTCTTTGTCATTTGTTACTGGTGTTGTTACAGTTGCTGGTGTTTCCTTATTTTCTTTATCATTTTGAGCAATATTTTCCTGACTGGGGACTTCATTGATTTCCTCCAAGACCTTTGCATTGAGGCTGACTGAAGTGGTCTTTTTCAGTTTGGCTTTCTTACTCGCCTCATTTCGCTTGGCTTCTTCAATGATAGCAGAACAAGCTGCACCTTGCAATGATGGATCTTCGATGTCTTCCACCATTTTAACATTCTCCTCTTGGATTCTATCTTGTACTAATTTATCAGCTACAGGCATTTGTTCAGGTAGACTACCGTTATTATTGTTGTTTTTAGTAGCTGAGATATCAGCAACAGTGCTATCCTTGACGATCTTTTCCTTTCGTTTGCCATCCTGAAGAACGTTAGCTTGATCAGTGCTTATTGTCGTTTCCAACTTGCGTTTTGGTGTCATCTTATCCCCAGCAACCAGCTCCTTGATACGTCGTTCTGGAGAACTGGCAATTTCCATGAGAGAACCTGCAGATTGCGACCTTGTTGGCGCCACTGGCTCCGCTTTGGGCTCTTCGACAACATCCCCAGTAACTACTAATTTATCAGCTTCTAGTTGAGCTGGTGGTGGATTCAATGATAGTAGGACATCCAGACGAACCGGCGTCTGGTTGGCCAGCTCCTCGGAGATATCCAAACAGGATTCCTCGTAGCCTTCGTTGACCCACCAATGGGCGCAGATCTTTTCTATGTTATCCCGATTTACAGGGTTTACAGTGAGCATTCCCTGAATTAAATCGGAGGCACCTGAAAAAGTGATTTTACACAATAAATTGTCAGGTTTTACGTTTAATTCTTGAGGGGATACTTACGACTAGGATTTTGCGGTTCGAAATATTCGCCTTGTGAAATTGACTTCACCAGTCTCTTAAAGTTGCTGCCATCGAAGGGCATTGCACCATAAACCAGCGTGTACAGCAGCACCCCGAGGGACCAACAATCGACCTCGGGTCCATGGTATGGAGTACCCTTAACTATTTCCGGTGAAGCGTAGAGAGGAGAGCCGCAGTACGTTGATAAATGTCGATGATCATCGAAAACATTGGACAAACCAAAATCGGCGATTTTCGCGCTTCCCTTCTCGTCGAGTAGAATATTCTCCAGCTTCAAATCTCGATGGCAGATCTTATGCTTGTGACAATAGTAACAAGCAGTAGCGATTTGTCGAAATATCCGACGGGCCTCTTCTTCAGGAAGCATCTTCCGGACGAAAAGATAATCATACAACTCGCCACCAGCAGCGTACTCCATAACGATAACGATTTTTTCGCGATTTTCAAAAACTGAAACGTTTTAGAATTAATAATGACAACAAGAGGCCCATTTTGAAGCTTACCTTCATAAATGTGGATGATATTAGGGTGCTGTACAGAGGACATGATTTGTATCTCCCTACGTATCCGAATAAGGTCGGCTTCAGTCTCAATTTTCGATTTCTTGATCGTTTTGATCGCCACTTCTTGGCCAGTCTCTTTGTTGATTCCTAATTGCACTTTTCCGTAAGTTCCCTGCCCCAGTTTCTTGATAATATCAAATCTGCAATCATAGACGAAAGTAAGCCAAACAAGTTGTTCATCATGCTGGGTGTTATTACCTTTGCTTAAGTTTCCTCTTGTGATTGTGCAGGCGGACGCTGCCCGTATTCTCGATGCCGCCCATGATGTTGTTTATCATCGCCTCGCCCACGACCATTTTGCTGCTGGAACGAACAAAATCAATGTGTAATCGAACGCATCATCGGCCAGCGAAGAAGCAATCAAGTGTAGGCTGCGCGTCGCGAAGAAGAGTGAAAAATCTGGATTGTTCCAGCCTGACTCAGTCAGAAATAGCGGATAGTGATAGATTGGACGCGACGAACACACGATATGCGTTCATCTATTTTTGAACGGGCCCGTACGATCATGATGAACGCGCGCCTGGTTCAAGGGACGCGCGCAAAGAGCAAACATGAGTTTCCGTCAAGGAGGCGCAATATTTACATTCGCACGCGAAAACAATGCGAATGCGAAATGTTCTCATCGAAGTTCGGGGCTGGCGATAAGCGTCTATAAGATTCGAATAGCGATACTATGAGTGCACGGCCGTAAATATGTCGGAAATAGCAACGACCGTACGAGTATTTACGTGCATTTTCGATTCAAAGCGCGCTGCTTCGACATGGACAAAATGACCACGACGACGTCGACGTCGGCAGTGGGTACACAACACCACGTACGATGCCGGCTTGCGTCACATACGCACGGCCACTGTGCTTGGCCCATAGATGCACGACGGACTCGCCTCTCTCAGCGCCCACAGGCTCTCGTTTTGTCCCGCTAAATATAGCGCAAATGTCTCGGACGTGGTGCAGCATCCACGTCGCACGTTTGGTGTTGCAATTCAACATGTGTAATAGGGCCAGCTATGGACGTAAACGCGATCTTCGGCGCTGGCTTTGTCAGACAGTTGTCTGTTTCCGCGCGACAATTTACTCTTAATTATGCACCGGAAGTTGCACAGTTTCATGAATGAATGATGCTAATTTGCATGGTGAATGTTGCCAGGCTGCATTCCCACACAATTTAATTATTGAATTAAATCAAACCATTCCTATATGCTGCAGCAAGAGTGCTAAATGAGAGGCTGAGCGAACGGCAGGTAAAATGCAAATGTCAAAGCCTCCATTTGCTGCCCACGCTGGCCAAAGGTCCCACATACAGAACGCAACGCAACTCATTACAATATTGTTACAATTAAATCATTCAGCATTCTTCTAGAAATTTAAATGAATCATGTATGCAATAAAACATGATTTACTTCCATAAATTAATGCAACAATTAGCCAAAATGGCGTTGGGCGTTCAAAGCGATAAAATCGCCATAACCGAGCCAAACTTCTCGTGAATGCGAGACAATATGCCAACGATTTTTGCCCACCTCAGTGGAAACGCGCTTATATTTAAATACAGGCAATTTTCGGCGCTTCGACTCAAAGCCATTGAACACCGAGAGCAAAAATGAGTCAAAAAACATGACATCATTGGCAGTGGTTATGAATTTGAATCACTTTTGTTCGGCGAGATCGTTTTCTTATGGTTATTTTCGTTAGCGCGTTCCGCATGTAAACTATTTCGAGTAATTTGCCGCTTTCCTTTGCGAATTTCTTAAGCAAATAATTCGCACGCGTTTTTCTATCGAGGAAAGATTCGCGCGAAGTCAGCGTCGTCGTGTTGAGACACTTTTGGTGTGGATGGCTGCATGTGTGGGCGGTCTGTGCGCGAACGAACCGTTCCACGCACAAACGCTATAATTATTTCAACGTCCTATGGCACGGGCAGAGCATGGACCGCCGTTGTGTTTTTACCGTAATGAGCAGATATCTTTGCGAATGCTTCGCTTTCATTGTTGTACGTAATCATCTGATTGTCGTGATGATACGGATCAAAACAATTCGCCAATTCGTATGGTGTTAAGGGCGACAATTTCGCAATCTTCTCTCGTTCCTATTTACTCGCTGCTTAGCTACAAATGATAAACATTACTATTGTGTTCAATTTGCATAAGTTTGGCATGACCAGTGCCCTTTCTCTGACTCATCTTATAAGCTAGCTCTCTTATCTGGACACTGGTACAATAACATCATGTGTCTATACAATATAAATAAAGAACAGGCGAATGCCAGCGTGCACTCGATTAGGCAGAATCGGAAAGAACATGTACAAGTGAAATGTCTCCTAACCTAATTATAACCCATTACGTTTATAAATTTAGATCGGCTCAACGTTAAGGAATCTTGCACGTCAAAAGCGCTCTTCTCCCCATCATCGGCATCGCGTTCGGCGGCGGTGAATCTTTAATCCCACGACAGACAATCGCCGCGACCGCGAGACACAACATTATTCTAAAATTGTGTACAACATTTTAGGCAGTAAATTGTTAATAAATGCTCGCTGCCAACCGGTCAGAAACCAATTAGAAGCTAAGAGACGAAGCATACTTACATATTAGTTCAATGTAACAATCCGTATACAAAAATAGTTGTACTTAAAACGATCGTTGTACGATGCTGATTGGATTTATTCCTAACGGCTGCTTTACTTTCCTCAATGCAAATGCCACCCATGCACACATCAATTTACGCAACAACACCGAAAGTATAAAGTGTCACTGCAATTATTGCGCCCAATGAGCACACAGCACTAGCAACAAGCTGTTGCTAGTGCATGTCGTTCGTTGATTTTTAGCAATCAACACGCAATTTATTTCAACAAATTGAATTATTACTGCACGCACTCACAACGTTGTCCACATCACTTGACGCCATCTTTTTAACTGGCGATTGCCGATCAGAGTAGCCAACATTGACAGAGTTTGATACCGTCGCTGCACGCCTGGGGGCAGCACCTTCCGGACCACTTTTTTATATTTTAAATTTATAAAAAAAGTTTCAAACTTTAAACTAATTAAATTAACAACAATTTAAGCGTTCGCAATAATCTGTTAATATCAAATTAAATACATCTTCTCGAAACCCGATATTAATAAAAACCAAGTAACTACAAAATGTAGGCAACACATATTTCTTCTTACGAATTATTTAAATTTTAGTTTTTAAATGTTTTAAAACTCATTCATTAAATACACATAAATAGAGGTTTTCATATTGATATGAGATAAATATTATAAGATGTACTATTATTTAGCTTCACATGAAATCTGCTTGAACATATGTTTCCAAAAATAAACATTTTAAAAATAAATCCGGAACTAAATTGTTTAGATTTGCTGTCTTGAATCTTATTTATTCTAATGGCAGCAGTAAAAGCAATATATAAAAAACCTCAATTAGCAAGTGATAGCAAAAGCTTTGAGAAACTCCTATCAGATCTGGGTAAAGCAACAAAGCGAGGCATCAAAAAATGCCCAGATTGTGGCTTTATAAATGGTACTAGATGTTATATGTGCAAGAATCCATTGTGCAACAAAGTTCTCAAAGATGCAGATAAGCACAAGATCCATATTGATTCCGTTAAACTCCTCACAGGCACAAGAAGGCAAATATATTCTGTCCGCATTAGAGACAAAGGCCCAGACCAAAGAGGTTTTGTGCAATTGCCACAAATTCAGTACTACAACAGCCCTAGTGTACATTCTGAGGTGACATTATGCTTTGTAGCAAATTGTAAACAGTTTGATAATTCAATTCTCAAATGCCATGAGGAATATGAGGATGTGAATAATTATTGCATTCATATTGAATCTGCCTTGAAAAGCTTATCAACAGCACATGCAGTTGATTTCAAACATCATTTAATCAACCATCTGAAAGTTGGTGATGAAATGAAGAAGAAACTATGTTCATTAGCAAAGCTGGGTGATGATCCACTGGTTCAGAGGATCTCAAAGAATGTGATGGTAATTAAATGCTTTGTGAACTCAAAGAATCCACTGGGATACTTGCATTTTACATTGAATTTTAAGAAATGTTCTGCTACAAGTGAAGAGGAAATAGAATCATTTCATTGCATGTGCAATGGATCTAAGAAAGCAAGTTTGGAGAAATGTTTGCATTACTATGCTTGCATCTGTGCATTTGCAAGTGATTATAAATTAATGCTGAAGTATTCTTCTTTTATACAAGATGAATTTGGTACTGTACAATGTAAATTACTTTAAAACATCCTTTCATCTACTTTCTTTTATTTATAGATAAGTTTGAAGACTTATTGGATGGTTCATTCAAAGAATTATTGGATACTAATCATGGAGAATATAAATTTAATCATGTAAAACTTAAATCAGTGAAAAGTAAGTATAATTCAGTTCATAAGGGTTTACTGAAGAAGAGAAAAGTTCCATCAAAGCAATATTTAAAAACCATCCAGAAAAAAGTCCCAATCAAAATAATATCAAATGATTTAATAAGATTGAATCAAATTAATCAAAACGATGTAGCAGTGAATGTTTTGAGATTTGAAGACTGGTTGACATCAATTGTTGAACAAATAACATACAGTTGTCTGTTTAATTATAAGAAAGCAATGTTTGAATTGCAAGACTTTGCAGCTGCAGAAATAATAGAAGAAAACTTATTTTTTCATATTCCAGATGTAAGTATAAAGTGAATACAATTAAAAAGGTATTTTAGTTTTAATTTTAGGGCTTCTTTGAATTACTTAAAGGAAGAATCGAACAAGCAACGAAAAACTACCATCCTGAATTGAAAACAGTTGAAAAGGATTTTCCACCGGGCAGATTCATCATGCTTCTTTATAATATCAACGATATTTCAACGCTAAATCAAATATTTAACACCAGAAAGGCAAACTTGATAGATGTACCTCTCTTTGTCAACTATATCAAGCCATTTACCGTTAAATGGACTGCGAATGTAATGAAACAAAGTAATTTTGGCGAATTGCAGTTAACTTTTAATAGAACTTCGCTCTAATCAGTATTTGTCGACTTGCAAGTTACTCTAACCCATTTATTATTGTAATATGTTGATAAGAAAATGTAAACACTGGCACATGTCGTCTACTTTTGTTTCAAACAAAATAAAGTCATCGTTATGCGTGTATCATTTCGATAATTACTTTTAACAAACGTTAAGCACGCAATTGAATAACAAGGTCGTAACGGCTAAAATTCCGCTAGCTTTAATCATTTTAATGCGTCGTCAGAGAACAGTAGTACTTGAAATGTCGCGCAGTACTGAACGTTACCCATCCGAGCTAGACGACACCGCGATCGAATTCGCGCGTACGTATCTCAACGAAACGCCTGAAAAGCGCGATGAAACTTTGCAACAACTTCGCGAGCATTTCCGCCTACATGAACCCGATATCAATATCACAACGGACGACGACCTGCTGATCGCATTCCTTCGTGGCAGCAAATATAATCTCGAACGTGCTATCTCCAAGGTAAAAAATTACTACATTATGCGTACTGAGTTGCCGGGCATTTTCTCCGATCGGGATCCT
>JARJDZ010007567.1:0-37130 GCA_030264555.1 Aleochara sp. GC000083
AGTTAAGGATTTGGATTTAATCAACGTTTGTGAAACACAATTGTGACAGTTAATCATGGATTAGCTACTTTAATGATCATTAAAATTTAAGGAACGTTTGTGAAACCGGGCCTAAATGGTTTACAAAGGTAAGACTGCTGCCATAGATGAAGGAACATAGGACTTCTGCTTCACAACTGCTTCCAGGAACCCAGAGTTGTTCCACGAACCTGGATAAATGGCTTCCACAAACCTTGAGCCAGAGTCTCAGCTTGAGCTGATCCACACATCATTAAGAAATTGATTTTAAAAATTCCAACACATGTTCTCTTAACACATTTAAGGAATGATTATATAAACTCAATAGCATCTACCAGAACTAACATGGTTTGCTTTCAATCCATCCATGGCCACTTCCTCCAACATATGCCAGATACAAAATGCTTTAAGTTTCTGTAACATTAAATGTTTGTTCACCTATTAACTTTGTGGAAATGAATTGATCATTTACTGCTATGAGAACATGTAGCATGCACCTTTGCATGATGGTTTCAAAATATGCACCACTATATCAAGCTCTTCAAAGCTGTAGTGAAGCCTCCAGCAATAAACAATTTTATAATAACACCATATTACGAAATATTTACTCAATTGACTTATTACATTCAAGCATAAACTGTTAATTGAAAATTGTAACCTGAAAAAAAAATGGCGTGGCTTCAACTGGTCAATCTGATGAACTACAGTCGTACCCCGAACTAACCGATGAGGGAATAAAGTAGTAATTTACTCCCGCAGTCCAGCAAGATCATAAAACCAACATTCGACAGACCTACTATACAAGAGGGAGTAAAGTAAGGTAAAGCTACACGCCCACTAAGGGAAGGGAGGTGCTACTTTATTCCCGCGATTTGAAACTTGGCGGCTTTTGCTTCAGTCGCGAGCATAACCAAGAAATTATTTAATCAAACCACCAAATAATGTAAATTAAACAAGAAAAAAATCTTTAGATTTTTAATTTAATAATACCGAAAGCCAAATGTCCCCAAAGAGCTACAACAGAAGACGCCACAGCTACAAATTGCCAAATTCCACACCACATAATGATAAAGTAAACAGCTGCAGCAGAATGTCATGCATAATAACATAATGTTTTTAAAGACATAAATTGTTGAAACAATACCTTAAGAGACTGCTGCAGAGGCCCATTGTGACTCCAAGAAAATGTGGGAGATTCTAAAACATGAAAAGTTATGACATATATCTTATAACAAATTGAATTTATTGAAATAATTGTTAAACAATACCTTAAGAGTCTGCTGCAGCAGCTCATGCTACATGAATATGCTTTCCAATCATTCCTGGCAGCTTGTAGTTCTCCATATTTGTCAAGCAGACTACATAAACATGGACATGGAAAATCCTAAAATAAGAGAAATTATAATATACATTATAGCTTAGTGTATTTATTGAAATAAATTGTTAAACAATACCTTAAGAGACTGCTGTAGAAATCCATACTGCTTGGAGATGCTTTCCAAATGTCCCTGGCAGCATGTAATTCTTCATATTTGTCAAGCAGGCTACATGTAAACATGGAAAATTCTGCTTCTGTCCTATGTTGCTTGAAGTCGTATGATGAAGACTTTAATTTGTTTGTGTACTATCATGTTTAGCAAAGAGCTAGGCATTTGAGACCCAATAGAATAATTCTAATTATACAGTTAATTCGTGCTCTCAATTGTTAACTTGTAATGAAGATTACCAAATTGCTAGGAGAATCTAAAACTATGATCTAAAATAAATACGTGGTCGTTGAAATTCCGCGCTCTTATATACAGTAGACCTCGCATAATAGACAATAACGGTAAAAACGAATGTACCCGAACAAATCTTTAAACTTGGCAACAGGGCGCAAATTTAGAATCGTCTCCCTCTACGGAACACGCACGTCATATCACATGCTAGTTGATTTGAACAATTTAACGGCTATATCAAAGTGGTCAAAAAGTACATCAGATTTTGTGGAATTGACCATGAAAAAACAATTTCATATTCGTCCAGGCTCGAGTCAAGAATCAGCCAAAGTGCATCAAAAAGTGGAAAGACCAGAAATGAAAACTTCACATGGGCAGCAGCCTTTGAAGTCATCAAATAATGTCAATGTAGGCCCAAGTAAATCTGCAGTCGACCAAAAATCTGAAAGAAAAGCCTTAAATGGAGATGATCAAAACAAAAATAAGAAAGTCACATGGGTACTGGATGATTTTGATATTGGAAAACCATTGGGGAGAGGAAAATTTGCTAGTGTATATTTAGCCAGAGAAAAGAAAAGCAAATTTATTGTTGCGATTAAAGTGCTGTTTAAGGATGCTATTAAGGATACAAATAATGAGCATCAAGTCCGACGGGAAATTGAAATTCAGACGCACCTCAGACATCCCAATATATTGAGAATGTATGGTTATTTTCATGATGACTCAAGAGTGTATCTAATTCTTGAATATGCTCCAAAAGGTAATATTAGCGGTTTTCAAGTTTAAGTTGAATACTCACAGATGTTGTTTTAGGTGCTTTGTATAAAAGTCTCCTAGCCCAGCCAGATAAAAGGTTCCCTGAGGAACAGGCAGCACAGTACATTTACCAAATTTCTGATGCCCTCCAGTATTGTCACACTAAGAAAGTAATTCATCGTGATATCAAGCCAGAGAATCTGCTGCTGGGTGTTAAGGGAGAGTTAAAAATATCGGATTTCGGCTGGTCCGTGCACGCTCCCTCGTCCAGGAGGTCAACACTTTGTGGCACCCTTGACTACTTGTCACCAGAAATGGTCAAGGGCCAAACATACAATGAAAAGGTTGATTTGTGGAGTGTTGGTGTTCTCTGTTATGAACTTCTCGTCGGTAAACCACCATTTGAGGCTGCTAGTTATGATGAAACATATATGCGAATAACTAAAGTCAAGTACAGTTTTCCCTCTCATGTATCAACTGAAGCACAAGATTTAATCCAAGGTTTACTTGTTGCAAATCCTAACAATAGAATGGAACTAGATAGAGTCCTGGCTCATCCATGGATAAAAAAATATATCACTAGTGATGATGTAATCAGACAGGAGAATTCAAAAGATAGCAAGTAGCTGGGTGATCTATGATGAATATTTATGTGATTTTAAACAAGCATTTGCTTTTTTATACTATATGTTCATTTTACCCTTTTCTGGCGATATTTTTTTAAATCTAAATACATACAACTATTAATTAAAACAACAAATTATTTGGTTCTCAATATCACATTTAGAAAAGGTTCATTGTTTGTTAACATAGATAAAAATGTGCTTAAAATTACGCTTAGAGATGGCTTAAATCCAAGTTGCCAGCCATCATTCACAATTAACAGATAACATTAACTTCTTTGCCCTGTAGTGGTTGTAGTTGTTCAGTTATTGACTAGACAATGTTTAAAATATTACTCATTTTGCACCTAGTTGTTGTGCCCTTTTGTAAAGCTAATAGCTGATCGTAGCTTTTTACGAATTTTTGGTGAAGTCCACTTACTGGAATGTCCTTGCGCGGAATTCAGATCATTTGGGGAAACACCCTCGTCCACATCGTCCGCTTCTGTTTTGATTTCCATTTTCTGTATCAAGAAGCACGATAATTAAGGCAAAATTCATACAACTTAGTGCAGAATATCTTACTTGCACTATAAGTCTCAATAAATGTTGTTGATGCTCCATCATCGTTGAGATATCACGAAGCTTCCGCTTGGTTTTATCAATCTCATGCACAACATAATCTTCACTGCTTTCCATGACCATGTCAAGACCTGAAAGTCAATCAATACATTAAATATCTGGTAATTGATGTGTTGATTGAACATGAAGAAGAACTATGGAAGAAGCAATAACAGCCAGAAAGCATCAAGTAAATAAGTGGTCTCATGCTCCTACCCGGAAATTGTGGACACTCCCAGGTCCAAGGCGAGCTATTCTTGCCCCCATTTCCTGCAAAAACTTAAATAACCGCTATAGCTATGGAAAATGCATAGAAATTAAATTTCAATGAGACAGTTGAAATGTAATTGCTAGTATAGGTGGTCAGCTAGATTGCTGGGCTAGAAGCTTAAATGCATTAAATCGATGCATGCAGTATGCAATTGCCATTTGTACATACCATCATCAGAAAACGGATTGCCAAACCATTTGCGCAGGATAGAGTCGAGAAATCCAAGTTTACATTTCGTATCGTTCGGGTACTCGATGATTTCGCATTTATCGACCTTCTCCAGGAGCATTCTGGGTAGTTTTCGTTCCAATTCGGTGTGCAATACCACCTAGAACAAAATTACGTTTGTATAATTTAACTTAAGCAACCGTAATTGATCGCTACCTGCATTGCAAGTCGTTTTAATTGAGCGTTCCTGCGCACTGATTCAATATCACCAACGGCCAAACCAATCAGGAGATTCATCAAGAGAATTGGCATTAACACCATGAAAATGCCGAGCATGAAGAAAGTTGGTAACGGAAACGGCAGCGTTCTCGTCTCGGCTTTTGAGTAGTAGGGCTGCACGTACGTGCCTAAGAAATCAATTTCTCCCAGCATCATTGAAAACGTTCTGACCAAAGACATTGGAATGGATCCAAATGATAAATGTTGGCCCTGCAATCATAATTATATAACAGCGACCTTGTTTTGGTATTAATTTCAACGCACCCTTGATAAGAGAATGTAGAACGCCATGCCGAACGCGATAATCAGTATCGAGAATACCATTAAAACCTTAATTAACGTCTGTAAGATTTCCAAGAACATTACAACGTAGATGCCGACTTGATCGAATCGTTGCAAGAGTAGCAAGAGGTTCAACCAGCTGAGAAAAACTGTGAGGGACGCGCAGGAAAACTGCAAGTCCGGCGTGCCCTTCACGAAAATGGGCACGACCATTATAATTGATGAGATGTACAGCACCCATGAGACTAGATTGATGGGATCGAGAAAGTACAAATATTTCTGTTGATATACCTGTACCATTTCCCTAATGCTATTGAGACCTATGTAAGCCATGATACCAAGAGCGCTCATGTACATTATTGGCGTCCATTTTGCCTCAAGATCATTGGCCTCGTTATCAGTTACCGTTTCCTGCACAGGAAAATGCAAACGTTACCAGGATTATCAGAATTTGAGATCAAATAATTACGTTTTTCGTAGTTAACGGATTGGTTTTGTTCCCGTTACTATGAATACTCATTAATTGCGATGAGAAACATGTAACAAACCCAAGGAAAATACTGTAGAATAATACGTTGGCTAAGTGGAAGTATTTTCCGTACGAATTCCACTTCATTTGCAAATATTTCTGACTTAGTGGATGCGCTAAAAGTTCAACTCTTCCATGACTGACCATCGCCTGGAATTTAATGAGCTGAGAATTATTGTACAACTAATTAATGACCCATTACTTACGTTAAGTGCTGGCAAGGGTATTGGTTTTGATATATTCAATGCAGAGCCGGTTTTCTCATCCATATCGGCATAAAATTGTGGACATTGCATACAGGAAAAACTATATTTTATCTGCAATTTAAACGTTTTAAATATACTGACTTTTAATCGATAGGCAACTTAACATACGAATGACCTGACGTATGTTAGGTTGCCTAACTTGAAGGTGCATCCTGTAAAAGGATAATAATAAATTACTTACGTAAAATGATTTCGAATCTTTTTTGCAATTAGCCTTCGTGATACATTTGTCCTGAACGGATTCGAAAACGCGGGGCATCGATGCAATCAGCGCGAGGGTGACGCAAGGATGTTTATGTGATTTTAAGGACATCACTTCTTCGGCCCTGAAAATAATACCATAATAAAATGAGAGAATGGAGAAAGAGAAAATGTAGCAATACCGATCCTCATGCGTGACCATCGCTAACGCAGCCTCGGGGAACTTGTAATAGATCGCATAATCCATTGCGCTCATTTCCATGCAATTATACAGGAGTTTACAGCCCATTGAAAGGAGCAGCGCAATCGCGTTCGGTTGGTTCTCCATCGTCGCCAAATGCAGTGCGGTATTCTGTTGGCACATCAAAGGATAAAAATAATTTACGTCCCGTTCGCTCATCGTTTCGACGCGACTGAAGGACATCGACTATAGGACTCCGGGATTCAAAAATGCTATACATACGCCATCCTTATCAGTCTGATCCAATAGATGCGAATGGACCGAATGCAGCATCTCCACGGTCTGCGTGTAGCCGTTCATCGCTGCCAAGTGCAGCGGATTGCGACCGTTGTGGTCCCGATGCAGGAGCGCCCCGCGATTGAGCAACAATTGCACGACGCGCGTATGCCCCTGCTTGGACGCAATGTGCAACGGGGTGAGTCCTTCGCCGTCACTCTCGTTGATTATGAACGTGCCCTTCTCGGAGTCGAGCAGCTGCTTCACCGTATTGAACCGGCCGTATCTGCAACGAGGAATCAAGCAGGGATCAAATCGAACCGCCATGTCACAACAACACTTCCAATTCGAGCATGGAAGTTAAGAATGGATGCAAATACCGTGCGGCAAAATGCAGGGGGCTCTCGTTGTTGTTGTTCTTCAGATTGATGCAGGCGCCGAGTCGAATGAGGTTTTCCAAGCTGCGGATGTGTCCTTCGCGGCTGGCGTAGTGCAGGGGCGAGCACCCTGTGAAGTCCTTCTCGTTCAATAGTTGCAGCAAGCTGGCTTGTGATTGGGCCTGCGAGGGTGAAATGTTAAGTAAATCATTGGGGTTAAATTTTAATTAGCTCTAAACTATCCGACCGGAAGTCTGGGCTGAAAATGCATTAACTATGGCGTGGGTGGTAAGTAATCAGTTGAAAAAACGCTACGTGTTCAAGTGTTGAGTGGAATGGCTGACTAATTGTGCAAATATTGATATTCGCAGGTCTAAATTTCGTGTTCTTGTTTTTAAGTACGTGATTTCTATGGCAACTCAACGATAATTATCCGTACACAAAAGTTTGCATGTTTTTCCTCGAGGGTATTGAAGAAAATTAATGAATTGCTGCAAAATAAGTCAATTTGGATTGAAAAAGTCTCGTTGGCAAGTGTCCACAAAGGATGTGCACTTACAGCGCACTAAATTATCTATAGTCAAGGATTTTCTTGGCGCATCCAACAAGCAAGTGATTAATGACATTCACTCATACGCCAAGTAAATAAATCGTCGTTTTTAATGAAAAATTATACGATTCCGTAAATTTGAGACGAATGAAAGGATTATTTGAAAATGTATGTAGGCAACTTAACATACATAAAATCATGAGTACATTAAGTTGCCTAACTTAACTGTCAAAATTTTTATTAAAATTTGAAATTTCTTATTATTCATTCTATCGTTGGATACTCACATAGAAAAAGAAGCTGTGCAGAAACCATATTTACCTTACTTACTTCAGCAGCAAACTGTTCCAACCTTCCCCCGTTCATAACGACCAAATGCAGCACATTGCGTCGATTGCAATCCTTGATGTTGATATCAGCCCCAAGTCGGATCAGGGTGTGCACAGTACGCCATCCTCCACGTAGGGCCGCAAGAAGTAAAGGTGACCTTTTCTCCTTATCCATGGAGTTGATATCAGCGCCTTCGGACACCAGGTACTCGACGATTTCCGGATGGTCAAACATGGCGGCGCAATGGACTGGGGTCATCTTCTGCACGTCCATGGAGGCCAGACAGGTGGGCTTCTCTTCCGGTTGGAGGCGGAACATCAACTTGACGATCTCGGTGGCGCCTTGTGCGCACGCCAGGTGTACCGGGGTCGAAAGGTCGTGCTGTTGGGTGGAGATCTTCGCCCCGGACTTGAGACACAACTCCACGGCTTTGATATCACCTCCATGGACGGCTGAATGTAGGGGCACGTTGCCTTCGGAGTCGAAGAAGGAGATCATCTCGGCACGGGAGCAGCCGCGTGACTCGCCCCATTGAAGGAATACCTCCAGGGTTTTTGAGGATGCGTTCTTGGCTGCTTCGTGGATGGGGTAGTAGCCGTTGTTGCAGGGTTTACGGGGCGATGCATCAAACTCCTCCATCTGATTATAAGGATAGATTGGTTACTAAGTACTGATACCCTTTTCTTACTGTGTTTGAGCACAGTAACTCTTTCATTGGTTCTTTCAAAAAGTTAACCTAATTTTAAATCATGTGTATTTTAAGTTGCCTAACTTATACTATAAGGACTCAGTTTAAAACTTCATTTTTTTCTAAATCACTTACAACTTGTTATGGACAGGGCCTTGTAAATGATTGTACCTCACACACATTAGAAAGCAAGACCACAAAGGGTTGATTTCTCTTGTTGTACAATAGATGAAACTACGCAGTAAATTCAGAAGCCAATAGAATCAAAGGATCTCACCCTTTTTCAACCAGATGTTTTCACCCTCCGAAATGAATAGACTCATGAACCTACCAAATCAGAATTGATTCTCTCCCAATGTAGTTACAACAAGAAATTGTAACCTCAAGACCAAAATTGTGATCACAACATTTTATGTTGTCAACCTTGTCCCCAAAATTGTTGCTTGTGCGTGAGACCCATTAGTTTTCTTGTGTTTGTTTCCTCCTGGTTTTTGGACAGTGTAATCTCTGATACAGCAATGAGGTCAGTGTGTGAAGACAAATTGTGAGAAATGTGCCCGAGAACGAAGGGCGATTTGACTGGATTGTGGAAGCTTACAAGGCATACGTGAAAATTGTGGAACTTACGAGAATCCTGGCGCATTCTTCAAAGTCGTAAATCGCAGCGATATGTAAAGCTGTCCGACCGTGTTCACCACCTTGCTGTATATCAATTTTATTGCGATGTTTGCCCATGACTTTCAATACGGGAACTTTGTCCAATTCGGTGGCGAGATGAATAGGCGCCTGCTTCTTATCATTCAGGATGTTCGTTTGCACATTGCTAACAACAGCGAAACCGAAATGAAGAATTACATTTTATGGAAAATTATCCTTAAATTCTAAGATGGATTTGAGACTATAAGTTACACTGGAGTAAAATATGTGAGTACAAATAAATTACTTTGTAGCATTGTACTAATCCCACTTACATTTGCAGTAAATAATCTATAGCATCCAAGGAAGCGTTCTCAACAGCGACATGAAGAGGTGTATTTCCGGCATTATCCAGAACATTCATATCTGCGACAAATGAAACGTAATTTGTTTGAGAATCCAATTTCCGAATGTTTCGATTTGCATTTGCAATAATTCTACAGCAAGTTATAAGAGTGAGTAAATGTATTACAAAACTCACTAGTTGATCCTTCATTCAATTTACATAATTACCAAAATCTTGGAAACTGACAGTTATTTACCAGGAGTAAAATAACAATCAAGGTTGATATATCGAACTTAATTAATTTTCTTAATTGAAATCATGTTTTAACAGGGAACTTGTGAATGGAAAAACTGCACCTTTTCCAGTTGTAATTCAGAAAGTATAATATGTAAAAATAATAAATTGTAATTCAGAAAAGCACAAATGTAATTCAGATTTGCGATATGTAATTGAGAAACTATCAGTTGTAATTCAGATTTACTAATTGTAATTGAGAAAGAATCACTTTAATTTCAGAAATGATTAAATATATTTCAGATTAGTCAAATGCAATTGAGATTACATCAAATAAAGTGAAGAAAAGATCAAATGCAATTCAGATTAGTGCTGTTCCTTTTTAATATGTATTCAATTGCTAGGGACAGTTGATTATTGCCCAATTCATTTGCGGTAAAAACAACCTAAATTTGAATTAACTACAATATTATTTCAGTCAGTCTGAATTACATATTACGATTTCTAAATTACAAATCACCATTTCTGAATTACAATACACCTTTTCTGAATTACAAATGATATTTTCTGAAATAAAGTTCATGATTCCGAATTACATTTACTGATTTCTGAATTGTGACCTTTTCTGAAATAAAATTTACAAGTCTGAATATCATGTGATACTTTCTCAATTACATATAACAAATCTGAATTCCATTTTCTCCTTTCTGAAATATAACTGATGCTTTCTGAATTACAATTGGAAAAGGTGTAGAATGATTTTAAAATGAATCTCAGAGTAAAAATTGTAACCAGATCGATTCATTCAAATGAGATCCTTTTATGATGTCGCTACAAATGTTGAATGCAAGAAATATGATAACTGTTGCTTCGTTTGACAAGTCATGAACATCATTTGCACTTGAATTCATGCACATCATAAAAGCAAACAACTCTTGCATGTTTATCATACAAATTGTATTTGCATGCATTCGTTATTACACTTTTTTGATGCATCATTATTTTCCGTGATGAAAGTCTCATAAAAGTTTCGTGCATCTTAAATATAACCAATGATTGATAAAATTGTGCTCTATTGATTCCAGAATTAGTTTTAGATTGTACCTGCACATTGCGAAACGATGAATTCCAGAATGTTCTTTCGATTGCGTGCCGCTGCTTGATGTGTAGCAGTGCGTCCTCGAGGATCCTGGATGGAAAGTCGCGTCGGTTCGGCGAAATACAACCGTTTGAACGTTTCCAAATTGCCACTCTCAGCCGCCTGCAACAGGAAGGACAATTACTACGAGTCGGTTCGGTTCAGTTCATGCCAGTGATTTCGTCTGCAATTGCATTCAATTACGTATTTTTTCACCTTCAATTATTTGTGATTAAATGATGTAACAAGTTTCAGGACGACCCACACCAACATTTTAATGGCGTTTTAAACGATTCCTTGTGATGCTTGATTATTTGACAAACAATATGTAATCAAGGGACAATGCAAGTAATTTTAACTGTTTTTTGGGATGGAACAACAACGCCGAATATGCAAACGAAGTGTTATCAACTTTCCACCTCATGTTTCACGCATTTTCGGATATTTCCAGCTCATGTTTCCAGCACGTTCTCGATGGTAATTAAAAGCTCTGATGGCTATCACGTCCTGCGCCAACAAATTATCAATTTGTATATTTATGAGTGCGCATAAAGCTGACCTCGTTGGTTTTTCTTTTCGTTTTTGCTGGTAAAAAGTGTAGCAAAGATATTTACACAATTTCTATGAATTAAGAAGATTAAAAAGGACGAAAGCATCATGGACCAATAATTTTCCTAAAAAACATATAGGCAACGCAAAATACATACTTTGAAATTTCTAATGTGAAATCAAATTTCATAATTTGCAATTCAAATTGTTTAGCATATAAGAGAATACTAAAAACATAAGTTGTAAATATGATTATCTTGCAAATGTATGTTTTAAAAATATTATTAGAAAATTTTGTATCCAGAATATCTTGAAGATTATCTGGTGTATGTTCAGTTGCCTACAATCAAAGTGTTACAAAATTGACCAATTGTTTAAAAATCCATTTGGTATGTCTAATTATTGCTTAGAATAGTGGCTTATTAATGAAAGCGTCATTCGCATTAATTAGCTTCATTTATTTGACATTAACATGCACCAAGTGTTTGATATGCAATAATTTTGAATGTGACCACATTTCATTCAAAATGAATTTGTTTTGATGTCGCATGATTAATTGGAAACATTACTAGTTGGATTTATTAGTATAATACATTGCAGTATGCATTCATTAAATATAATTGATAACTGTAATCAATTTTTGAAAAAATTCGGTCGTCATTTAACTTAATCGTTGTTACCTTGAAGTTTCAATTTTCATATATTTGCAAATTTTGTTCACTTTCCTAACGTAACTACATTCAACTTCTTTACATATAATGATTGCTTTACCTTAAGAAGATCTACCAACACCGGAAACAATTGACTTTTAAATTTCCCTATAAGGAAATTATATTGAAAATACCAGAATCATTGTATCTATTTTCCTTATCCTTAAAAATTTGTATATTTGTAATGTATATTTGTAATTTGATTGTATATTATAGATAATTCTTACATTCGATAGTTGAAATTTAGTGGGCTAAATTTTTACCTCAATGAGCTCTTCCGCTGACAACTTCCGGCACGCAAACGTCTGCAAACCGAGCACTTTTTTCCACTGTTTTGCCATCCGCAAAGAGCCTTTAACCGCATTATTGCGATTCGAATAGAAGTTGAATTTATTCCGAAGAACGTTGTTGTTGTTGCTGAACATATTTTCGGCAAAATTTTGAATCGCGCGCGATTTCTATCACATGATAGCCGTTTGTTTAGCAGCTTTGATCCACGATTTGATCCAGCAAATACGATTAAAGTGCAAGATGCATGCGGATTTTCGAACGATCGTGGGACGTCTGGTGCCCAAGACGGGCCAAATGTGACTGATGCGAGACTGGGTGGCACGCGAGAGGATGTCTTGATCGTCCTTGCGCGATCCTGCGCTTCGTGATGTCATGCGGGTGGCTCGCAGGACCGAATACTGCCGGAAAATTGTCCTGGCATTTCCGTTGCGTTTTCCTCGAACGCAGAATGCTGCACGTTCGGTTCAATGTCATGGTCATCTATCCACATTTATCCACATCTATCCACTTGCAGATCCAGTTTGAGCAACGTATTGAAATGTCCCTTTTAGGAATATTAAACTTACTTTCAGGAGAGTGGAGGAAGGATGAAAGGAAACTGCGAGCTGCAGCTTTCTGAAAAGTTTTCTTGTATGGTTCAAGTAAATATTTGATATCCTGAAGATACTTATTATCCTCAACTTGATAGGTTGTTAATCGAACTTGTTGAATGTGAATATCCAGGAATTTTGAACTTTTCTCACTGCTTCAAAGGATTTTTCATTAGTTCACAGTCAAAAGTTTTCTCAACAAAGTTGGAAGCACAAATTTTCATTAATTGATAACTTTTGTAACCTAAAATTGATTTAAGTAAACTACGTCACAAAATGAACTTCAAGGATAATTTTGCTATGTTGCCAGATTTATCTGCAAATTACAAAAATCTATTTAATCAAATAACTTCCAAAAAATCCTGTAATCTTCGCCATATGATAAATTTATAAATTCAACAATTAATTATTTATCTGTTTCAAAGTAATCATCAGCAATTTTTAATAATTAAGTGACACTTTAAATACATATTTATTTGGCAACTGAGCAAATACCAATCAATGTGACCAACCAAACATAAAAAAATACACTAGGTCCAACAAAAAATAAATTATCATATTTAGAAATTTATTAAATGAAATGAAATAAAGAATCCTTTTTTTTTTGAAGTACCCATACTTAAAATTCAAATTTCATTTTCCTAGAGTGACTTAATTGTAATTTAATTAGCACATTCTCTGAAGTACAATGAAAGCAATTACACACGCAATTTCGCAAAAAAATTAAAAGTTGTCAATCTGCATCTGGAATCAAAATCGTAAAACATATCTTTAAATTTCGTTATCCTTCTTGGAAAACACCCGTTATAGTTAATTTGCCTCGTTTCAATTCTGTGGAGAGCGCCGTAATTGTTCTTTAATCATGAAGCGCCCTCGTTCCTCATATTGCTCATGTTCATGTTGATTACAAATTACAATAATTGCGCGGCATATCTTGCGTTCGGCCACCAAACGCGATTGACGATTATTCTAATAGATAGGAGGATAATTGGCACTGAAAGTGGCGGCTCGCATGAGGCATGCTAAAAATTTAATCAATGAAATTATATTAAACGCCGCTTAAGAGCGTAATTGCGCCCTCTTGAGGATGCCCACATCTCATTTCCACCTTCTCTGGTTTCCGGTGCCGGCCATTAAAATGCCAGCAAGGACTTTGTTTATTCTAATACATAAATTACGCTTTTTTAATGAAAAACTCTCGAGGGAGATCTGCAATATGACAGGCAGCAATTTTCATGGGCTATGGATTTCAAATATTTGCTCGACGTTTAATCAAATTATTGGTATTTATATGGAGTGATAAGGTGATGGTGTTCTGGAAGCGAATGGAAATTGATGGACTCGATGAGAAGAAAACTAAAACCATTCATCATATGTCGATTGAATTTCGTTTCGAGAATCAAAATTAACGATCTGTGCAGATTTATGGGAAGTTGTCACAAGAGGTTTACATTTATTCTTATTAAGAATCAAATCAATCAAGAGGTTTTTTTTTATTTGACCTTGGAAGCTTTTTGAGGTTAAATAAGTTAAATAATTTATATCCTTAACATTTCCAACTCCTGTAGGTGGATCTAAAATTATTATTATTTCAAAGGAATAATAATAATTGGCTCATTTTGTACAAGTACCTTAATATCTTGATATGAAGTACATAGTAAAAATTTATTGGTGAACATAATTACCTTCAAAAAAAAAAAAATTAAACGGTAATCTTGATAATGCAAAATTGTAATTTTGGGCATCGAATTGGATGTGATGACCACTTATTGAAATATATTTAAGGAGTGTGCAAGTAAATTATGATATTCTTTGTCTGAAATACATGAAACCATGTTGATCGGATTAGATATCATTTTCCCAATCATTTTAAGCACATACCTTCCAAATTCAACAAACATATGTATCATGCATAATCTTGTTAGAAAAGAGTCGGATGTGGATATGTTCAGAAATATATCAATTCCAATCACCATATATTCATTTGAAGCTTTCAATAGATTTTCATATGTGATGGACTTAAGTTACCTTATTTTAAGTAGGAATTGTATAACTAGTGCTAGTGATTACATTATTTTGGCTGATGGAATGCAAATTCCGGAATATAGAGATTTGGAAAGTTTACAAAGTTTTCAAAATTTTGAAGGTTTTGTGGCAAGAAGCCAGAAGGTAATAATGGTAACAAGTGCATTAAGTTATTACGGGTTGCACACTCTTAAGTTACGATTTACCGATCGAGTATTGATTATTGTTGCATCTTCTTATGATGAACCGGCGAAATTGTACTTGCACTATTTCACGTCACAAACGACCGAATTAGTGGGTCTTTTGGACATGAAGAAGCCGACCTTAAACATATGGGAAGATGTATTTCCGGCAAGATCTAATATGAGAGGTTTTCCACTGCGTGTTGTACTGAATGACCGAAATTTGCACTGGATGTTATCAAAACCAAATGGAATTCTTTTCAAACAGTTTGAAGCTTTTGCAAAATTTTACAATTACACAGCTGTCATCAATTACGATCCTAGTGTAGGACGGCCGATGAGTAATCACGGCGCATTAACCGCTGGTATTAGATACCAAAAGAAAATGTATAAACTTATGGTTCTTGAAAATTTGTTTTAGTGAGTTTCATGGCGCTGAAACAGTATACTCTTCGCAAATTTCAGTTATTCCTACTTTCATGGGAAGAGATGGTACTGATGGTACCACAACCAGAGTAAATCATGTCCAACAATGCAAAAAAAAACATCGAAAATGATCTTGCTTCATTTCAGATTGGATGAAAATGTTGTTATGAATTTTATTGATGTATTTCATGTATCTATATGGGTGCTAACATTCGGTGCATTTCTAATGATACGTTTGGCATTTCATCTTCGCGAATGGATCAGCAAATTCGAGGAGACGAATACAGCGGTTGATAATTTAGAAGTATTTGGGTTGATTTTCAACCAGCCCTTACAACATACACACAGCGATCACAAATCGCGAATCATCTATCTTTTAGCTCTAATTATGATGATCTACTTTTCCGCAATGTATTCATCCGGCATCATACGAGCACTTGTTCATCCACGGTACATCAAAGACTGGCAAAAAATTGACGATGTTATCAACGATGATTCGTTATATTTATATTATCGTGGAGATCCAGTCAAATTAAAGGCAGATCCTTTTACGACATCAATTGTGGTATTAATGTTATGCTATGAAGTGATTGTCTAAATCTAATAATTACTTTTAGACACGTTTTAAAGGAAGATTATGTGATTTCTATTCAAAACCAAAACACACTATGGTCTGGTTGGGTTATCGATACTACTCGAGTATGTATTAGAATAGATTTTTAAACCCACATTTTAATAATCAGTCTTTGGTTTCAGCGTATATAAGAAGCATGTTCAGACAACTTCATTTAAGAATTTTACCTGAAACCGTCGGTTGGTTACCAACTTATTTAATCGGCTTTCATTCTGTGGCAAGCAGCGTACAATATAATTATTTCAACATTATCCTATTTCAATCCGGTTTGGTCGAGTATTGGGCACTTCAAGAATTGCGAAAAGGTGACTTTACCTCTTCGAAAGATTCAATGGATCAGTACCAAAACAGCGAATCAATTATATTGTCCTTCAATCATATGAAAGGAATCTTGTTCGTATGGTTTGTTGGAATTCTCATTGCTTGTATTCGATTTACATTCGAGGTTTTAACGGTTAAATATGAATATTATTTTTGGTTGCATGTATAATTAAATTTCGTTTTGCTGATTCAAAAAGATTGCATTTCTAAACACATTAAGCACATTTTAGAAATTCTATTCGATTCTAGAAAAAAAAAATTAGATTCGATGCTCATTTAAATGTTATCTATGAATTGGAATTTTGGAATCTTTTGAAGATTTGAGATACTTCATATTTCACTTTGCAATAATTGAGTTGTTGTTTCCTTGGATGAATTTGTAAACATATTCGCAATAAACTAATACAATAAATTCCAGAAATAGAGGATATTCAGCTTCACTCCTGAACATTGGAACCTGAAAATCTGCAGATTGTTTCAATTCTATAAATTGTATCAATAATTATAAAGATAATAGAAAAAAAATTCAATCATTTATCAGTTTCAGATAACTAGATCTATAAATGTTTCTTTAATCATTCAAAATCAAAAATCAGTTGATCGTTCTTGGCACACTAGATCATCAATCAATCAATCAATTCCTCCAATAAAAACTAAAACTCTCTGATATAAAAGATCAATGCATCTCAACTTTTTTCAACCAATTGTTTTTGTTATTGTTTTTTTGTTGGTTTTTCCTTTCTTCATGGCTACCTCAGTGATAACTTACCCGAATGATCCGGTAAGGACTTTCGATCATGAGACATATTCCTGCTCCTCCTCCGCCTCCTCCTCCGCCATCACTTCCGCCTCCAGCTCCGGGGGCTTTGTTTGCTTGTGGTTTTTCGACGGAAATACTGGATGGCAGCATTCCTTCCAGTTCAACGTTGCTGTCGTCGTTGCCTCCTCGCAAAAGTCGGTTCCAAGGCCGAAAGCTTCGTAAAGTTGCCAGCAAACCGTTCCAATTCTAAAACAAAGTAATTTTATTAAATATTGTTTAAAAATAAGTTTGTATTTCTGAAATTTTGCATAGACAATCAAAGATTATGCATATACTTTATTTTTAGTCAGTTATAATTATAAGTATATTTGGTTGCATATTATTAAGGAGATCCTACAGTATTGTTCAATTAAAATATAATTACAACATGCGGTCGTTTGTTTGTAGAATAATTACCAGTGTAATTATATTATTAATTACATATTTAGAGATAATTAATGTAAGAAATGTATCTGAGTTTCAATACATTTCATATAGAAATGGAAAAATATGTTACACAAATTTTAAATAAGTTTTTAAAAACAAATAAATAAACATTTATAATTTTGATATATTTAACAGCAATCATTTCACTCAAATTTTAAATTTGTAAATATGTTACCTTGATTTTTTGTTAATGATTTTTTCTAATGAAATCATGGTTTGTATTATATTTTAATTAATTATTTAATCTGAATATTGTTATATTAACGAATGTAATAATTAAATAATAAATTGTCATTTTATGTACTTATAGGTTATTTTTGTTTTGATCTTGATTTTTTGACCTTTTATTAAATTTTGTTTTTCCACTATATAAATATAACATTATTTAATTAATGATATTGAAATAAATTTCGTAAATTTTTAAAACTGCAATTTGTTCCTGACCATGCACAAGAAAAAACTTTGTAGCAAAGTTAGTTACATACATTGCTGTTAAAGTAGTTGAATTTGCAATTAAAACCAACGTTAATATGTTATTTATAATCAGTACCTACGTTTCATCTTTCACGAAGTTATTCGCTGTATATCAACTAATATATAAATAAATTAACCAACAATTTCGTTTCCAATATTTTGTATACTTTCATTTTCCCATTTAAGTTCTAGAAATAATTTTAAAACAATTTAAAATCATTTCATCTAATAATAGACTCATGTTCAAATTTATAATGACATTTGAATTCCAAATTTTTGAAAATCTGCCATTTTGCATGTAAAATATAATTTTCCACGACCACACATTTTGCAAATTTGTTGCCAATTCGACTCACTTTATTCGTTACCCAACTCGTGAACTTCACATACCGCTGAAACAAAACTAATTAAGCTCGAGTAATGTGTGCGCACAAGAATAATGAATTTCAAATCATACAGCGATGCTTTCCGAAACTAATCCATATTATACGCTTTAGAAAGCCCCGAACTCGTTTAATTAAACAATTAATAATCCGGGAATGTTTACATAGATCCGGGATTTCATGGATCAAACCTGATGACGATGCAGCACTACTGATTTTAATTGATTATTATTGAAACTTACAAAATGCCTTCGATCCGAATCAGCTTTGGACAAACACACTAGACATACCTCATTGTCGAACATGTTTGTTAGTACTCCGAACAAGTTCGTTGCTTCCTGCTTGCCGTGGGCACAATTTTGTTTTTCATTCC
Organism: Aleochara sp. GC000083; assembly: GCA_030264555.1. Classification (NCBI taxonomy): domain Eukaryota; kingdom Metazoa; phylum Arthropoda; class Insecta; order Coleoptera; family Staphylinidae; genus Aleochara; species Aleochara sp. GC000083. Next base: position 18,672 of record JARJDZ010007567.1, read on the forward strand.
CTTCCATCCCCAGGGAATACATGTTCGCTGTATCCGTCATCTTGCGGCACTGTTTGTGCGACATTCGAGTCGCCCACGGATCGATTGCTAGTCATTTCATTAACGTCCCGAGCAAATTGTTGTAATAAGAGTCGACAGACAACAGATAAATATTGAAACAATAGGGAGTGCACTCGCAGGTTGAAAACTTGTCTTTTCGAATTGTAATTGAAATTGTGAAGTGAAGAACTTGCAATGGCAAATGCCGTCTGATGACTGATTACACTCATTTCGAGGGCGAATAGCGATGTGAAAGTTATTAAAGAGTTGCGCTAATGAACGAGAGCTTTAATGAAATTAAAAATCAGCCACGTCAGCAACAGTTTATTGTGTACTTTCATAGCTTCGATCTGTTCGTTGCCATTTTCGCAATTTCTACCTTTCTGCATTGCGACTAGGTTAACAATTTATTTTCATGTTCATTACACCTATAAAGATCATTATTTCTGTGTTATCTTCATGTTTTATTACTTCTTTCATTGCTTGTCATACTTTGCATTGGATGAAATGCAGTAAAGTTGAATAAAAAGTCTGCCAAGTTTTTTTTTGCGGGTGTATTCGTACATTCCTAATAAACATTAATATAATAAAAAATTTACTGGGTTTTGTTATTATGTCCATGTGAATTTGGATATTAAGATTAAAATTTTCTCATAAAATTAGCCTGATGCTAATTAATGAAGAAATTGCCTGAAGTTTCGTGTAAAGGTGTGATATTTTGCAAATACCTTTAACTCTTGATTAATTAATGTCTGGGTAATTAATTAATGAGCCAAAAAATGCGTGACACAACATAAAAATAAAGTATCCTGAATGATATCATAAAACAATGAAAAGAATCTGTAATTAGCAAATTAAACAATGATATCCTAAAATTCATTTTCAAAATATATGTTTTTTTCGGATTTGTAATGGAATATTGATAATTATATAAGATAACTAATTGGATTTAACAATTTTAACTAAAAGTTTTAAATTTTAATGATTTTTTGATTTTTAAAACAACTTACGACATCTATAATTTTCAGGACAAAATTTTTTGGCAAAAATTTGTTTGTATCAACAGAATTATTTCAAAGTTCAAATTTGTGAATTGCAATCCAAAAATCGTCACTTTTAATTCAGAATACTATAAATGTAATGTATCAGGAAATGTCTTTCAGAAATTTTCGTTTGAAATTCAGAAACCATGTAATTCAGATTGCATTGAAGTTAATTTAAGTACTAGTAATCTGAATAACAATTGTTTGAAATTGAATTATATATAACGAACTTTAATTACTATTTCGGTAATTAATTAATTAATGAGCCTGTCACAACAATGAACAAAATATACTGAATAATATCATAAAACAATGAAAAGGAATTTTAATTTTAAAAAAGAAAAAATAGCACTTATCTTATATTTTTTGTTGTTATATTTTGTATCTCCAAAATATAACAACAACAAAAAATATAAGATAAGTGCTATTTTTTTTTTAATTAATATTACATTATCTTATAATGATTAACTTTAATTATAGAAAAGGAATTTGTAATTCGCAAATTAAACATTGAAATCTTAAAATTCAATAACAAAATATAGTTTATTTTTTAATTGTTATGAAATATCGATAATTATGTAAAATAATTAATTGGATTTATTGATTTTAACAAACAAATTTAAATTTTAATATTTTTTTGTTTTTAATACAACTTGCGACATCTATCTTCTTCATGATAAAACTAACTGCCAAAAATTTGTTTGTATCAAAAATATTTCAAAATACAAGAAATTAACATTAATTTACAATGATTGTTTATTGTTGTTAACATGAAAATGAAATCATGTTAAACATATTTTCGTGTTTTTTTTCTAGCAATATATTATTTCTACACTAATAAAAGTAATAAAACTGCAAGTTTGGAATTTGGGCCAATCCCAACAATAACATATTTAAGAATAATATAATTTACGCTCTTGAGTTTTACGACTTTACAGCATGTAATTTCAAATCATCTAGAATTCACAGAATTATTGCCTCAAATATATTTGTTTCAAAACGTTGGGCACTTGCATCCACCCAAAATAGATGTATTTGTTCGAACGCAATAAGAAACTTTAAAATTCTCTTAAACCCTAAGAATGTTGCTTCTTGGCAACTTGTGGGCAACTTTCCAACTGAATAGGACCATTCCATACGGAATGTTTCCGCAAACAAACAACATAAGAGTTGCATTGCAGAAAGTAATGTTCGAAAGTAGATGACTTGTTTCTGTTCAAATTTTCACTTTGAACTTGAAATAGTTGATATTTTAGTGTGTTGATACTTCAAAGCAAAAGTTCAAACATTGTTTGTTACATTGTGTGTAAACTAAACTAATTTCTATCAAGCAAGGACCAAAAAATACAGAGTTTCTTCCAAGTTTTTCTAAGAGTTTTTGGGGTTAGTAATGAAAATTCCTACCACAAATTGTTAATCAAAAAGAAAAGTACTTAACTTAAAAAAGTTCAATGATTTCATTGATTTCAGTTTAAATTGCAAGTTTACATAAAGAAATTGCATTTAAAGAAAATTGTTTAGATGAAAATTACTTTTTTAGATATGATAATAAGTTATAATCAATGCAATTTGGAAATTTCCCCAATAAACAATGAAAGTGATATCAAAAAGGATTAACGTTCATTTTCACTGTTCGTTATATCTGTTGACATGACTTACACAGCTTAATGATGGCGCTGGTGTGCTATTTGAATGACAAATAATCGCAATTATACGCCGTTCATATTAGATAATGAAATAATCATCGAACTGTTTTGTTTATCTATTGTTGCTTGTGCAAGTGCAATACACGACTGATCCTGAATATTTCTTTGGACTAATTTCACACTTTAACTATAATATAATTAGGATAACCTAACAAATGTAGGGGGTGTTTTAAAAATTCAATATGGTGGCTAAAAAAATGAAGTAACATTTGACAATCGATAAAATTTTAACGTTATTTGTTTACATTTTGGCTTCAAATTTTATTTTTGTTGCCAGGGTGATGACTTATTTGTTGGAAACAACAAACAAAGTTTTGCTTCAATTTTGAATACATAGTACGTCCCTGTAAGAAATGTAATAAATCTAACGCAATTAGCACTCATTTGATGGGTTCGTTATCAATTCGATGCCATCTGGTCAGTCTTGATCATATCACATCAACGTCGCTCGCTTGTCAACTACAATTATTTCGTTTGCACTCAACAATTAGCTTCATATTTTCCACTTGTTTTGTCATTGGGATAATAAATTAAATCCAGGTGGCGCTGAAAACTCGTAATATAACATCCCTATGTCAAAGATACTTAAGTATCAATTTGATAACTTGATTACTTAAGTTACCATTATAAAATTTTAAATTTTTTTTGCCAAAATCCATTTTTCCGTTAAAAATGAGACCACTGTTTCTTAACTTAACATATAATTTGAAGGAATATTTCTGCAAGGACTTACATTTTGGGCTGTTCCTGAACTTCCGTTCTTATCCTCGCATGGCGTCGGTGTAGGTGGCGCTGCAGGTGGCTTTTTCGCCTCCATGTTGTCCTCCAAGGCTTGAAGTGGTTTTTTCTCGACAGGTTGGTCCACATCACAGATATTCGGGATGACATTGATGATCGGGGTCGGAGGATTCATCGGACGAACGGTTTCGTCGGCGTCGATGCGCCACGATCGCAGCAGACTGATTACGTAGAGGATGTTCGGCATCCTGGTGCCCAGTCTGGAATAAATTCGCACTGATTCGCCATCGGAAAATGAGCAAACGAACGAGTCGGTGCTAAATATAAATGTTGTGAGAGGAAGTTCGCTAGAGATTTCTCAATTGTCGTTGCAAAGTCAATATTTAATTCGTTGATTGATTATTTGCTTGATTTCCAGGTTATATTTTATGATCAAGCAAAACGTCATAATATTTTTGACATTTCAGTATTAAATGTCAAATTATTAAATGTTATGCAATATTTTATGAAATTTTATGATCAGTTTAATATTTTTGAAAAACTAAAGATATGATAGAAAGTATCAGTAATTCAGAAAAGGATAAAGTATTTCAGATTTTTAAATGAATTTTTTGAAGAATTAAATTAATTTCAAATCTGTGAATTGTAATCCTGAAACCGTCACTTTTAATTCAGAATGCTATAAATATAATTCCGATTCATGGAATGTAATTCAGAAATTGTCATTTGAAATTCAGAAAGGATTCATGTAAATCAGATTTCATTGAAGTTGATTTAAATAATATTCATAAACTGAGTGATAAAAATTTCTACATTAATGTAAATATTCTGTATATATTTTGTTCAATAATTTACCTATCAAAAAATGAATTATTATTTAACAAAAAGTGGCAATAATCTAATTTGCATTTGAAGTTTTCTGAATTTCATTTGATGTATTCTCAATTACATTTGACTAATCTGAAATACTTTTAATGATTTCTGATATTAAATTTATACTTTCTTAATTATATTTACCAAATTTGAATTACAATTATTGCAAACTGAATTACATATAACACTCTGAATTAGATTTGTTTCTCGTTTAATTACAATTTAAAATTTGAATTGAATATTATCCTTTCTAAATTACAATTGGAAAAGCTGAACAAATTATAATCAATATGAACAAAAATTCTCAAAAAATAATAAAAAGGATAACTGAGACATCAAGAATATAAAAAAAAGTTTTATATACTTTACCTTAAATGAGGTTACAAAATATAATTAGATTTCACTTTTAATTGTTAATTTCACTGTTTATAAATTTAATAAAACACATGAAATTATTATAATAAACAAATTAAAATTCACTTCCAAATTTTAAGTTTTTGAACCATTCTTTTGAAATACTAATCATAAAACAAATTGTTGTTTACAACTAGTTTTGTTTATGACCGATTAACAAACATTTCACTAATTCGTCCTGAAAATGACCACTCCTTACTCAAACTAATTGCAATCAATTTCGTCCATTTTGTCCTCAACTCTCCCCCCACCACTTGTATTCACATATCTTCAGGATATTAAAAACGAAGTAGAAAAAATCCAATCTCAATTCGTCCGTTTGATGGAGGTGTGTGCAAATATGTGCAAATTACAAGGGCGAATTAACCGAGGTGAGTGTAATAAGATTTTTCCGCACTTGGTGACTTGGTGAATCCTTTCGAGGCTTGTTGGAGACGGCATCGACGACACAACACGACTGCCACCACTCTGCCCATCTCAATCATCGCCCACATGTCCGCCATAACTAATCAGGATAACTGATGTAATCACATTCAGGATATCTACCGAGTGTTTGAAAAAGCGCCATCTGACGACGCAAAAATGACGGCTGAGTTGTTTCCGGATGATAAACACTGATTGTGGAAAATGTGTCGATAACAAACAACTCAAGAATGGAGTGGGGGGCTATATAACGGAGAAAAAGGATGATGGGAGGATTTTTGCAGGAGATTTGCTGACATGGAGAAATATGACAAGTAGAAAATTACTTTCCACTTCGATTTTCGCGCGTTGTTCGCTTCACTCGTTTTTGTTGTTTTCAGTTTTCCATCATCATGTGATATTTATTTCAAGGATCATCGTCTGAAAATTTCTTGATTTCCTAGACTTATATCATCAAAATGATGAAAATTGTCTATTAGATTTGAAGATTTTCATGTCAGAAGTCTGTCAAAAAAGATGTTTTGACGTCTGTCATTTTCAAGGTGTTGTCATTAATGGCGTCGTAAATATACTTCAAAATGAAATTGAATCAAAGTAGAATTTTTACGACTTGTGGTTATGAAACGATGTGAGAATGAAATATAAATCTGAAAAGTGTCAACCCGAATGATAAATGAGGCATAAAATTACGCTCAACGCCTAAACAAACAATAAATATTTATTATAGACGTAAATCAAGCGAAACCGATGCGTAAAATGGCGGATTGCTGCTGGCTTTTCAAAGTGAGATAGCACTAATTTATTATTATTAATTTCCTTGTTTAAGCTCCAAGGAGTCTTTTCACACTGTATCCTGGCATGCTGTACAGGAAGAGTGCCAGGAAAAGTCCACCCATGACGATGACAAAACACAAGAGGAGTTTCCATTTGAGATTTTTCCAGAGGATGAATCGGAATGTCTTCCAAGGGTTGAAAATCCAATTGAAAGATGTAGAGGGACGTCTGGATAAAATATAAACAATTAATACATTCATTTTGACAGTTTCATTTTTTGTTTGTTATTGAAGAAATAATAAAGGACGATCAAAGATTTCTAAGGATTCTAATGAATTTCTAGGGTTTCATTAAATGAATCAAAGGGATGACTCCAGTTGATTATTTCGTTGGATGCAAGCAAACAAAAGAAATTAATTTCATCTTTAGTTTCGTTTGTTTCTATAACATTTCAATGTTATTGAAAATTCTCGAACTTTGAAAGTTTTAAAATAATGAGTTAACCAACTAATATTTTGTTCAAATAAGGATGTTGATTAGAAATTTATGAACATAACCTCAAACGTCAAAAATAATAAACATCACTTCCATCACATTAATCAGAAACGGGGAATTCACATGGGAATAATGCAAAACAATTTCCTAATGAAAGCTGTGACGTTTTCAATCCTTCGTATCGTTTTAATGTCTTTGGGTTAATGAGTCTTAATAATTAATGAGATTTACTTACTTTGGGGGTGGTAGAGGTTGAGGTGGTTCTCGACCAAGACCTACTGGTGCAATTGTAGCTTGATCGGAAGTCAACAATTCAAATTCAGCCTCTAATTTTCCCTAAAAAATCACAAAGAAATTAAATTCTTAAGATAGAGTTTGCAGAATTGATGGATTTTGAGGTTTCAAATCGGTTTTATCGTGTGGAAAGTAAAGTAGGAAAATGGAAGAAAGTTAATTTTGAAATATACCCAAAAAGTTATAAAAAGATAGACAACATAATACACAAAGTTACGACAAGGTAGGCAACTTATAACACATATTTTTTTGAAAATTCCACATTTTCAAGATTATTAAACTTTTTGAAAGTTGGTAAATAAAGAGACTTACAGACAAGACATTTTTCATATGATTTCCTTGAAGTTTGGTCTGAAATGGCCACCAACCACGAGTCCTTCGCAATTTGAAGAGATTAATGCGTGGGGCTTGTTCAAAATTCTTGATCGTGCATTGCCTTGCGAATTTTGCACCACGTGGCATTCGATTCAAATACAACGTAAGGGATCCTAAAAAAGATACCAAATTAGAAGATATTTGAAGATGTGATTTGATGATAAAATTACCTAAAAAGTCGTCCTTGGAAAACATATCATTATCCCAAACTTGCAAAGTGAGTCTACACGGTAATTTTCGTTCGGTGCCATCAATTTTGAAAAGTCCACGTTTCTGTCGATCCACGAGCATATTCTCTGCTGAAAGATAGTCAAACGTGAAGACAAACCTCCAGTTGAAGTTGCCCTCACCAGACATGGACCGATAATGGACGTCGGTTTCTTGGGCTTCGTTCGGGCTGGTCATCCAACTGAAAAATTGTTTACAAGTTGTATAAAGTTATATCAACGAAATTTTGTCACAAAATTTATCTAAAAGCTAAAATTTGATTCCTTCATAAAAAGGATTCAAAGGAAATTGGTTGAAATTTCATTTCAAATTCAGAGATTTGGATCAAATTTTTATGGAATGAAGAAAAAGACCAAAATGTTAAACTTGTAAACAAAAAGTTTATTCATTTATGGCGTCTGTAAAGCAATACAGAAATCGATTATTGCATTGTGTCTTAAGATGTAAGGAAATGGGGGGTTTACCCTTTGACATAGATGTCGGATTTGCGGTCGCCGAAGAAGTCGTCTTCGTTGAGCACCACGTTATCTGTGTTCCAGACGATGACGCGTAACTCGTATCCTACAGGAGCACGGGTTGTGATGTTTACTTGGTGCGGGATGGGAGCATCTCCACGAGGGAATATGTCGATCCACATTTGTAATTTTCCCTGAAGATAAGGAGGATGAGGTTATGGATAAGGATAAGCTTGTAAACGTTTTGATTAAAATTTCATCAAAGGGTTTCTGGAAGCATCCAAGAAATTAGCGTAGGGAAATTGGGAGTGTCCTTGAAAGTTTCAATTGTTGAACTTTTGAGGGTTTGATGGCAGAAGTCAGTAACTAGTTTCAAAATTAATGCCATCTTGGTGGTTAACATTTTGAGAACTTTATGAAACTCTGGAATCTTCTACAAAGTTTTATTTATAAATATTGGTCTATGATTTCGAAAGTTTTGGTCTATTTTGAGTTTTGAAGGGTTGGAAATAGTTAAATTGTTGAATTAGTTATAGTAGTTGCACCAGATAACACAATCAAATTCGCAAAATTGTGTTATTGGTTGTTAAACTATTGACAATTTTTTCTAAAATTGTGAAACATTATAAAAAGTTTAAATAGATCAGAAAAGTTAAATTTCACAAACATTAGTCAATGATATTGTAAAAGTTTTAGTCTGTTTTGAAATGGCTATCATTGTTTTAAAGTGAGTTTTGTATTGTTTTTCTGGAACAATTCAGTATTACATTTCTAAAAATCAATTCATTGGAATGTTTGTTACCTAAATCAGTTATCTGATCAGTAATTATTGAATGTAATAATAATTTTGCAAAATCAAATCCATATTGGTGGTCAAACTTTTCAGAACTTGAAATTGTCGATAAATTGAATAGATTTAGCAAAAATAATATCAGACTTGATGGGTTGAAAATGTTGGTCAATGTTTTCTAATGTATTTTACAAATTAGCATCCTGATTAAAAATGAAATTACACTTTTTCCAAGGATAATTAAATATTAAATATTCAATTCAAATTTTTTTCAAGTTAATAATAATGAATCAATTTTAAATACATAATTTAGATTTGAGTTATCCTTTCATAGATTTTTTTATACATTTTTAAATTTTGCATCAACTATCTTAGACTGGGATTCAAAATAAAAGAATTTCTGATTTCAAAAAGTTCAACTGAAAGGAATTTATGATGGTAGAACAGATATGAAATTTAGTAATTATTATAACTTGGACAATATTATAACATGATTTTTCCGAATATGTTTGCAAATTCTGGATAATTTTTTATTAATTACACAGTTAAATCGTTGAAAATTCGATAGTTGATCTTTGACCACTTTTTTAAAACCTAGATGAAAAAGGATCAACTTTGAATATAAAAGATTATCAGATTTCATCAGTTCTTTCTTGGATATCTTTTATATCAAAGATCTTAAACCAGGTTTCAAAACAAAGGACTTTCAGGATTTTCAGAAGGCCCAACCGAAAAAGGTTTATAATATTAGGGAAAACCTTGATCTCAAATTCAGTAATTATAACAACATTGATATCCCAACCACAGATTTTAAAGAAAGGTAAAAATCCAGGATAACCTTTCGTCAATTACACACAATTAAATTTCGCCATCAACGTGATTATGTGTATTCGGAACTTCTAAGAAAAAATGCAATTAAAACAGAATTATGGAAACCCCCTAAAGTCAAGACAAAAATTTAATCTCTTCCAGTATAATCTGTTTATCATTAAATGATACCAGACATAAAACGTGTGCATGTATCTTACTTACTTGTTCAATACCGGGCAGATTCGGATGATACAAGGATCTGGTTTCAACATGTTCGGGCACCAAATGAAACCCAACGATCGGTATTTGATTCCAGCGATGCAGAACGTACAGCGCCATCATTTCCCGCTTAATCATATCATCTTCAATCTCCTGCTCTGCAACCGAAATTTAAATATGTACCTCATTACGCTTGAGATCATTATCATCGATACCTTTGTCGAACGGCACGACGAACGCCTTATCAGCGACGAAGACTTTATTTTCGCGGTAAATCGGCGGCGGAATATTACACTTCTCGCAAATGCTCGCCAAAATTTCGGTTGGCTCCCGTATGTCTCGCCAGGGGGTTTCCCCAAATCTGTAACATGTATATGTTGTGTGGGTTGACGACATCAAAGGATATGAGGGTAATTACAGAGAGTACTCGATTGGTAGACCGCAATTGGCATGATGCCGGCTGTAGAATCGATTCTCAATGTCAATCTTTGTCTGGCCGATCAAATCCGTTCGGGAATGTTTATCCCAGTCGTAAATCCCTATGGTTATGCTGTTATCCCGGGGGAAGCTGCCCTCTAGCTCGAAGCATCTACAATACAAATTATCGATTACAGTTTTCTGAGTATACTCGACTAATGGAGTTGATGTTATGAGATTGGGCGACGAGATGTCAGCATGGGTATGAAAATTTGATAAAAATCTATTTTACCTGCCGTAAAATGGATTGCTGTTTTTTGGAACGTAATTTTTCTTATCTTCGATGACTTGATTGCTCATACGGATAACAATATAAGTATCACTGGTTCCGCTTGCATCTGTAGGACGTAACTTGATTCCTCTCACACAATAAACCCTCAGAAGGAATCTCAGCTCATTATTTGAGGGTACATCCTGAAAGTAACCATTTTCCAAAATCCTTCCCATTGGGGTTACAAACTCAGAATGATCCCTATTTTCGGGCCATTCATAGGCTCGAATTTTGCATTTGACAGCACCAATCTTCGCCTTTTCATCTTCATGAACCTCGCCTGTAGTCTTACCCCGAAAAATATCATACGTGGAGAAGACATCCTGGAAGTGATTGAACTGCGTCTGGTGCTCCAGTTCGTTATCATAGACCTAGATCGACGCAAGCGGTTGGAAACGGATGCAAACTAGACTCGTAGGTTGTTTACCTTCATTTTGAAATTCCGATCCAACCCGTTATCAAAGTTGGCGTAGGGATCCTAAAAATAAACCCACGGTTAGCACTTCAAGTATTTGTGATATGTGTAGGTGTTGTTGACATTTTCGATGCATGCCTGTTTCTAGGAAAGCATCGAGAACCTCAACGCACTTACTCCAAGCGAATTGAAGTACTTGCTCCACCAATCTTTCTTCTCCAACATTTCAGCTGTCTCCACGTCGATGACGGTCTCCTTGGTGCGGTAGAATTTGGCTGGGTCCTGGTCGGTCTTCACCTTGTCCTTCTTCTTCCGGAACATCCGGCCACAGCCGCAGCACAGGAGGAGGCAGCAGATGAACCGGAGGGTTTTCTTGAAGCCACGCCACCAGCCTTTGAAGCACATCTTGCAGAGACCTCTGAAGTTGCTGCAGCTGCAGAAGGAACGGATCTTCCACATGCGGTGTTGTCGACGTTTCTGTTTCGCACGTTTTTTGAACAGCTCGTCTAGTTCACGTTCGATCATGGAGTCGGTTTTACTTGGTAGGGTTTCCAAGGAGGTTCTCTTTGGCATTGCCATGAGTTTATTGTACTGGGCGGAGGTCACGGGGTGGTAGAGGAATTCCTGGATGAAGGAGATGTGTGTTCCGGCATAGATGCAACGACCCATGGATTTGCACTCGAAGAGTTTGATCATTATGGGTGGGATGTAGCCAGTTACAACGGGGAGACTCTGGAAAAAGATAGGTTATCCATTTTGGTACTAACCTATAATGGATATCATCATGTAAATGCTTCCTGGAGAAGCTTGAAAGCCTTTTGGAACATTATAGGGTACTAAATTATAACCAAGGACCATTGGGGACCAAATTATTTGAAGGTATGACCTTGGTCCTGATTTTTGAATATGAAATTTATGGATTGGGGATTGATATAATTTTGATATCAGCCTCTGTACAGATTTCTACACATGAGAGGCATGCGTAACAGTCTGAAAAGAGAGGGTAAGGGTATTCCAAAATATTGATTTTTAGCCAAGTTCACACCCTTCGTGGTGTACCCACAGGAAACTGTGGGATCAATACAACCACGCAAGCGTAGTACTTCAGGGGTCACCTGGTAACAATTCCCATTCAATACAAACCCTCCCCGATACAAACATACCCCAAGTACTTACCATATTGGCAACAAGTAAGGTCTTTGCGAAATTCAGTGATGTTATTGTGGCGACTTCAGATTGAATCTTGTACTCACTACATTCAATCACAATCTTCGGAGCCCGGATTGGCATGTGGTTCAACTTCTTGAGATGTCGCACTCCCCAGAGGAACACCTCGAATTTGTAGTTGATCATCACAGGTCGGATTTCACTTGGTATAGCAACATGTGCCTCTTTAGACAAATAGGACTCATCTTCAGTTTCATCACCAGTAATCTACCCCCCCAGAATTGGAAACAATAAGCAACAAGAAAACTTCAACTATTTTGCAGGTACCTCAAGAAATTCAACAGCAGCCAACACCTCACCAACTTCCTTCTCCTCAACCTTAACCTTATGCCATTGTAATTTCGGTGGGAATTTGGGTTTGGCATAGCCTTCTTCTTTGAATTTGATCGTCGGTGTGATAAGGCAAAACCCCACATATTCCATGGACTAGATCCCCGAAAAAATAATTGAAACGCAATTACAAAATGCGCAAAATGCATCACATCGATTATCATAGCGACCTTGATACGCAATCATTTCATCAAAAGTAAAGGTTAGTATTTTTGCACCTGCTATCTCAACGAGGATTACGCGAATTTGTTTAACTAGTTGTCATCTCGAGTGGATGTGCACTAAATGTAGCTACTAATTGCAATTACCCATTTGTCCTTGTCGTTGACCTCGAGGACGATTGGAGGTGGGGCCTCCCGAATTTGCTGCTTCGTTCCATAGCAGGTGATGTTCCTCAGGATGAGGGTCTCGTCCCAGATGGGGTTCAATGTCTGTGATCTCGCCTAAAACATTTTCTGGTAAGAAACCCAAAATGAAGGCATTTTGAATGCTTCTTTTTTCGAAAGGAATTTTTTGAGTGAAATTTTTTGTTCTAGAAATGCGTAAGTGTGGAGATAAGAATTTGAGAGCATTAATGGATCCGAGAAGCACTCAAAGTGCGCACACATTGATAAAAACAGGACGCGTGTCACCATCGTTTGCTTGGACTGATCATGGATGATGATCCGCACGAAAAAATCCGATAAACCGGTGTAATCGAACGCCAAAACGAAGCGACCTTGATAGATATGAACCCTGCAATTGAACATCTACGTAGGTTGGTTATTAGTGCCCACTCAAAGATATGCTACTCCACTTACAATGAAGTCGTTCAAAATTAGATATTTGGGGATCTCGGCGAAATTTGCTTGGGTTACAGAATCTGGGATTTTGAATCCTTGTGGGATCTGTTTAAAGCATTCATGTTTGTGTTTCTCGAGTCCCAGCCAAATGTAGAGTTCGATTTTGCAGACGACTGGTGAGAGTGACTTGGAAGCCTTCTTGGTCATGAAGTAGAAGTTGTTGAGCTGCCCACAATACTTCCCTTTTTCCTCCGGAATGAAGGAGTACACCAAATCCCTGGTTTCAAACTTGAGACATTCCGTCTTATGTCGACCATTCTTCATCCAGAAATACACATTGGGCCAACATTCCTGAGGCTACAAAAACACCCCATACTTAATTCAAGTTACAGAAGTCATTTTTGAAAAGGTACATCATCCATGAGTTTCACAATGCGAAGAAACAACTTCTCAGCGACCCTGAAGGACTTCTTCTTCATTCTTGCAACATAAGCTGTTTTGCACACCTTGATCATATCATTCATCTCATCCAGAATGTACTTGTTCTTATTCTGGTCCAATTGTGTTTCAAATTTTTTATCAGAAACTTTTTGAAGGTCCTTGAAATTGTTACAAGCACTGGTTACATAGTCAAAATATTCGAGGAGTTTCTCTTCGAGAAGGTCACTATGAGAAATGAAGGCGTCTGATTTGAAGAGGACCCTCATAGATTTCAACTTTTCTCCCTAAAGAAACAAAGAAACCCATTGAAATTTAATGGTAAACTTCAAGTACAAGAAGGTACCATTTTGATTGCAATCCGATCGATTTGATTAGCACGAAACATCCGCCTCATTAAATTGGGATACGAATTGATGATATGCATGCAAGGAATCTGATCCCTGAAGTCCAGATGCCAAAATTCCTTAGTCTTCGTCAATGGTTTATACCTAGGTGTTACAACATGAGGTACAATGGGTTCGTTCGTATCCGGGTTTTGAATAATCCTCATGCGACCCCAATTCAACTCGAAGGAGATGTCAGTGTTCACATAACGTTTGTCTATGACGGATACACTGGCAATTGAAGCGAAGAGGAAGACGTTTTCAAAGTCCCACAAGCTGGACTTAAATTTAGGAACTTAATACTTAAGTAAGAGTCTGAAGTTAAGTGATTTGAGACATACATCAAATACTGGAGGCACACCATCATTAAAAGTCGCTCTGGTTTTGGTCTGGGTATCAGCAAAAACCTTGGTTTCCAATGCCATCAACAACTTACCAACATACTCCTCACCCATGTCGCACTTTTTGTAAAAGTGGAGATAGGTGGGACCGAAACTTGGTAAAAAAGCGTTAGGTTCCTTGTAACTGCACAACGAATGAAGGCTGATGTACTTTTTGACAGCTTCAAATTTGTTGTGACCTTTATGTTGGTAGAGTAGGTCGATCTTGATGCGTTCACTCAAAGGTGGGTAGAGTTCCGAAATGGTAAGGCTTTCGTTCCAAATCGGATATGATGTCTTCTTCTTTGTTGAGATTTTCCCCTGAAAGTCTCTTCTTCATGTTTTTTTGGTAAATTTTTGAATGGGTCACTTACATGTAATCCTGCAAATGTGATCTTTACAGTAGCATTTGGTAAGATGCCTTTGTCCAGATCGATTTCGGTTTCTGGAGTATCCTCTTCAACAACTGCAGTGTCCCGTTTCTTTTTGATGATGTCATAACCTCGATAGAATTTAAAAATGAAGAGGGCACCTTTCCTTTCTGTTATCCCTTCCGGAAGCAATAAATTCCTAATTTAAGTTGATTTATATGAAATTACAAAAAATCAGGTGAATTTGTTGTATTGGTACCCTTCAATGGTGTCTTCTCCACGAGTATTCATCAGAGGAATTTTCGGTGCTTCTCCTGCACCTAAAATACTCAAGGTGACCTTCAGGTATCCAACGGTACCAGCAAGGTTGGATTTGATACCACTCAAAACAGCCCATTTTTGGTAGAATTGGTGATCGGTTTCCTCCCAAATGGTAGCCAAATCCACAGTTACATAACCTAAAACTTTCTTCATCTTACAGCAAGATTTAGCTCTATAAACCTTAAAATAATAACATTTAAGTAATCCTTCGATTGGGGTTTCAAGGATGCGATTACTGTAAGTGTCAAATGTTGGTCCAGTAATTTCTCTAAACTCGTCTTAAATTCAAACACAAAATACTAAAATGATTTGGTAAGTTGATGAAGAAAAAGAAGATATGGTCTCACTTCGTTGTAAAATGGTGAGTCTGTACCATATCGAATCTTTGTTACAGCAGTCTCGTGAGCAATCTTCATATGGACGTAGGAGTTCATATTGGGCCACGCGTAATGGCGGCCCTCGAGGATTGTAACATTAACCAAATATGTTTCCGATTTTTTGCTGCTATAACCTTTGGACATGTCTAAATTACGTTTGACATGTTTACGCAAACTAGTTACGAATAGTTGTCATGGATTTGGAAAAAAAGGAATTATCGTTGGATGATAAGGATTCAATTGGTTTGGGACCACATTGGGAGGAGTATAAATAGTTGGATAGTTCATGAGGAAAGTTGTAGTTGGAGTTTACCCGGCAAACATCTAGCAACAGTAAGTTCTTAAATTGGAAACAACATTAATTTACTGATCTTAATTGAATCTTTCCAGATGAAATTCTTGGCAATCGTCGCTTTCGTCGCCACCGTGGGTTTGGCTTGCGCCGCCCCATCCCGCAGCCTCAAGGATGACCTCCATGAGTTCGTCGAGCTCATCCCCATCGAAGAAATGAGGGAGGTTGCCCGTCGCTACATCGCCAACGATGCTGAAGTTCAGCAAGCCNCAGCAAGCCTTGAAGTACCTGCAAGGACCCGAATGGGCCAAGCTCGTCGAGACTGTTGCTGCCCACCCATCCTGGCAAGAAATGAAGAAGTACTTGGCTGAGGCTGGTATCGATGTTGACGCCATCATCCAGTTGATCCACGACATCATCTCCGGAGCCGGAAGCAACCTCTCCCACCGCCACGCTCGCAGCATGAGGCAATTCGTCGACGAATTGTTGGCCCTGCTCCCCACTGACAAATTGTTGGCCCTCTTGGACGACAAGTTGACCAACAGCGTTGAATTCCAAGAGTTCTTCGAGAAGATCTCCAGCGAGAAGTCCCATGCTTTGGTCGAAGAGGTCCGTGCCATCCCGGAAGTCCAACGTGTTGCTGAGGTCCTCCGCGGTATGGGCATCGATGTCGACAAGGTCCTTAACTTGGTCTACGCTTTGTTCGGCTGGGAATAAACTTGTTTATTCTTTGTTGTAGCAGATACTGTTAAATAAACGACTCAATGCATAACCCTGATTATTTCTCTGATTATTTCCAAATTTTTAATTTCCAAAATTATCTGTAATACCGACTTAGTAACTTGAAAAAGATTATCTTATCAGATGACATCTCAAAAATTATGATGCTATGCTAAAATTGGTATAAAAGGCCAAAAAAATGTTTCAGGGATCAGTTCTCCAGTTTCCTTGAAGCCGAGCAACAACATTCAAGGTACACTCCACTTCTTCTGAAATAATTTCTGAGATAATTATACATATGTTACCATTCCAGATGAAATTCCTCGCCCTCTTCGCCTTTGTCGCTGTCGCTGGTGTCGCTGCTGCGGTCCCAACCCGCAGCCTCAAGGATGACCTCCGTCAATTCGTGGAGCTGATCCCTATCGAGAAGATGAAGGAAGTTGCCCATCGCTACGCCGCCACCGATGCCGAGGTCCAACAAGCCATCAAGTACCTGCAAGGAGCTGAATGGGCCAACCTTGTTGGAACCGTCGCCGCCAACCCATCCTGGCAAGACTTCAAGAAGTACATGGCTGATGCTGGCATTGATGTTGAGGCTATCATCAAGGCGATCCATGACCTCATTGCTGGAGCTGGTACCAAGAACGAGGCTGCAACTGGTCGTAGCATGAGGCAGTTCGTTGACGAGATCAAGGCTTTGTTCCCCAAGGCTGAATTCTTGGCCCTCTTGGACGACAAGCTGACCAACAGCGCTGATTTCCAACAGTTCTTCGAGAAGATCTCCAGCGAGAAGGCTCACGCTTTGGTTGATCAGGTCCGTGCCATTCCGGAAGTGAAGCGCGTTGCTGATGTTGTCCGCGCCTGGGGAATTGATGTTGATAAGGCTCTTGAGGTTATCTATGCTTTGTTCGGCTGGGAATAAACTCTTCCTTTAATTTTGATGATAATAAATATTTGATTCAATTGTAATATATTGTTACTACTTTGACTCTTTAACCTTATAATGGATCAAATCTTGGTTATATGATTCGTTGACCTTCATATGACCTTCAATGTTTCATGAAGGAACAAATAAGAAGGCGAATCCAGAAAAAACTTGATCAGCTTGAACAACTTGGGCATTTGAGACCATCAGATCTAATAGCTCCGAAGCTTGGTACCATTGAAGAATGTTTTGTAAGATTCAGAAGAAATCTAAGTTGAGAGTATCTGAAGTTCTTGGTTCATGCCTGAAGTGTTTTCAAAAACTGTTTCTAATTCTCAAGTTGTTTCCTTATTAAATATTTTGAGAGCTAACTTTTGTATCTATTCTCAGAGATCTATTTCTCAAGATCTGCAATCTTGACGAATGAAAATTATTGTTCTGAAATTTTTGGAAGCTATAACAGTTTGACCACTCAATTATCTTTACAATTCTGATTGAATTTTCCAATTTTAAAATAATTAAAATATCAAAATAAGCGTAAAAATGTTTTATTTAAGAGTATTTTGTCAGTTCAAAGAATAAACAAGTTTATTCCCATCCGAACAAAGCGTAGACCAAATTAAGGACCTTGTCGACATCGATGCCCATACCGCGGAGGACCTCAGCAACACGCTGGACTTCCGGGATGGCACGGACCTCTTCGACCAAAGCATGGGACTTCTCGCTGGAGATCTTCTCGAAGAACTCTTGGAATTCAACACTGTTGGTCAACTTGTCGTCCAAAAGAGCCAACAATTTATCGGTTGGGAGAAGAGCCAACAATTCATCGACGAATTGCCTCATGCTGCGAGCATGACGATGGGAGATTTTGCTTCCGGCTCCAGAGATGATGTCGTGGATCAACTGAATGATGGCGTCAACATCGATACCAGCTTCAGCCAAGTACTTCTTCATTTCTTGCCAGGATGGGTGGGCGGCAACAGTTTCGACAAGCTTGGCCCATTCGGGTCCTTGCAGGTACTTCAAGGCTTGCTGAACTTCAGCATCGTTGGCGATGTAGCGACGGGCAAC
>JARJDZ010007568.1:0-29542 GCA_030264555.1 Aleochara sp. GC000083
CTTAAAAAACTGACACCCAATTTGTAATCCTGTTTAGCCATGGACGTTTTAATAGTGTCGAAACTTCACTACAAAATGCGACCTCAAGTGTGTGACGTGGTCGATGCAGTTTACATGTTTTTAAATACGCTCCCACCTGACCCCATACACCCGCCGCCCAATCTTCCCAACATGTCGGCCGAAGAGGTGGAAGCATATTATCCTGTTGCGGAATCGATCAATCAAAGTCAAGCCGGGGGAAATTGATGCGTTCTGTGAAAAATGTACACGCATAAGGTCCTGCCACGTCAGTCCCCTATTCGTACCTAACCAACTAGACGAAATGTTATTATAGGAAAATTTGAGCCGTTTACCTACAAACCTTCATACTTTTCGATCCGGCCCCACCGGTTTTTTTTTCATTTTTTAATGCAAAATTCACATCTGCATGCTGTGATATATTAGTCGGCCTTTCAAAACGTCAGGAAAGAATGTTGTACTTTAAATGGCATTGAGTGAGGGGGTAACATGCAAGAGGTTTATTAACATTTTAAAATCTTCCGGAAAATGTGGGTTGCATTTTAGTTTTGGTAGTAAATTTTTGATTCAAGTGATGTTGAAGTAAAACATATTTTTTCTAGATAAGAAATTGGCTGAAAGATGAAACAAGGATTGAAGAAATCAGTCAGTAGAAATATTAGGAGGTAGCTGCAATTACAAGATATCAGGGAAGCAGAAACTCGAAGAAGGTAGATGAATTAATTAGGGATCTAAACTATGAAAATCAATCAATTATTGTATTTTGTGAATGGTGACCAAAAATTGAGTCCATCATCACCTTTACCATGAAAAGTATCAGGAGTAAATGATATTCTTAAATCAAGCCTTCTAAGAAAGTAAAATCGATTTCAACCATCTTAAAAAATAAGAGGTACCAAATTATTAATTCCCGGTAAGTATCAGAAAGAATTATCAATAATCCTTTGACTAAATCGAAGATTACCATTTCAAATTTCAAGGGCCAGGTGATTGCATTGAAGTCGAACACCTAATCCATCCTTAGCAAACGCGTCCATTAATTAATTCATTTCAGTCAGTGTAACCGACCGCAATTATTAATTCGAATGCTAAGCATGGCGGTGAAATGAATGGCCAGAGCAATGGCGGCGGCGGTGGTGGTGGTGGGTTTCCTATCACGAATGGCGTTCGCATGTGGTTGTTGTTTGGCGTAACAATTCAACACTCAAGGGTGTAATAGTAGACAACCCGAAACGACCATTACAGAACCGACGGGCAGATTTTACGACTTGCCGCAGTTGAAACTATAGATGGATAATATCGCGGCCGGATATGCGCCAGGACACGGCGATTTACAAGCGCCAAGGATAATTGTGAATGAATGTTTTGCACGTATGGCCACATACGTTCAGATCTCCTCAGAGCTGTCTAATTTGTGCATGTCTTATCGGTGATTATCTGCACTAATCGTGGAATTAGGTTAGCTTAGAAAATGTTTGCTATCATGGATAATTTGATACATTTCTGTTGAAGAGAAGAGAGAAGAATTGGTTCTGTTTTCCTGTCAGCTGTTCTCCTGTTACATTTATGTTCAATAAGCGGAGTAACAGGTACAAATCACTACACTAGTGTTGGATTCCTTATAGCCTCAATGATCTACCTCCTAACAATTTCTGCACTCCTTTTACTTTTGGTATCCCCTAATACTAATACTATGTTGAAATCTTCATTTTTTTCTATCTATCAATCAGTGGATTTTACTGGTACAAATATTGAATGTCAGTTTTACTTTCTGTACTCCTAATACTTGTTACGTTAATCATTTTTTTTATTCTGTAGTTTGTAAACTGCCTTCAAAGTTCTGCAATCCTGATATTTAAGATTGGTTTAGTAACAAGGCTGTTATATCTTATGCTGATAATAATTTCTCTTAATTTTTATTTTATTCTTTATGAGTAAATAATATTGATAAGTATATCTAATGGGAAGATTCAGTCACTTCTGCTCCCCTGATAACTTTTATCCTATTACATTGAAACGAAGTAAGAAGTAAATAAATATACTACAAAATTTATGGTCTTGGTTTGGTACTAGATTTCTAACAGTTTTGAAGATCCCACCTTCTATCTATTTCTGCACCCTTTAACTTCCTATACCTCCTATCTTTTATGGCAGTTTTCCCAATTTTCTTCTTCTTTATATCAATTAAATTAAATTTCTTCATCTGTTGTTATCTCAATTTGAGGTTCTGTTATCCTGATACATCAGAAATATTTCGTACTAGGTAATATTTTCTGCTGATATTATTCTTCAGTTTCATTTTCTTGTTCATATTTTTCTGGGTTTCTGATATCTCGCAAAAAATATCTTTCTACCTCTTCAAACCTTCTGATAATTTTGTTAATACTGGATTTAGTTTTATATCATATCGCCTGATACTTTTAGTTTAAAGGTTGATGTTGCCTTATATCGTTCATCTACCTCCTTAGAAGTTCTGTATTCCTGATACCCCAACTCTTCCTTACTACCTCTTCGCTTTCAATGTCGATTTCCGCTATCTCTTCATTTCTTATCACTAATTTGTCCACAAATCTCCCCGAATAGAACAATTTTAAACCTAATTAATCTAAATATACATCTCCAGTATCAAAATTGCAGGTTAATTCACCTCAAACCACCAGCAAATGAAATCATAATAAAACGATTTGCTACACGAAAATTGCATTATAATCATGTTTACACGTCTTTGCGGGGATAATTTCTTCGCGTGCCTTCATTACATTAATTTCGCGTGTTTATCCGCATCACAATTAGCCGCCTCCTTGCCGTTCGCCGCCGCCGTCGCCGCACTTCCGTGCATTTCCGCCATTTCATATCGCACACGCTTCTGCCACCTTTCCTTCCGGTGGCGCGACGTCTTGCACGTCTTGGCGAAAAGTTGGTGCGGCGGGGGCGGTCTTTTCAGCTTTTAAATTAACCAATAAAATTTTAATGGGACAATCAACACTCGAGCGCGCAGTTAGCACCGCAGCGGGCAGCTGAAGAAGACAATGCCGACTGCTGCCACCACCCCCCGGGTGGCCAGACAATATGCTAAGCATGGTCGGGTGCGTTGTCGCCACCGCCACCTCCGACGCCACCGCCACCACCGACTCCACAACCACCGCCGCCTCCGTTGGCAATTGCGACGACATTCGTTCTGGCCGACGCCGGTGGTTAATGGCCCGGCATGGGGGCGGCAAAAAGGGTGCCGGCACATATTTAAAACCGACACGCAATTAACCTAATTAACTAAAAAACTAATTAAACAAATGGCGGCATAATTAAATATCGGAACCGTAGGGGACAATGTGTTCTTTTAGTTGTATACTCATAACTCATGGAATTTTTGGGATTTTTTGCAGTTTTCCGGTTTCCGGTTAAGAATGTAATTGCAACTTACCGCAACGTTGTTAAGAATGAATTTCAAAAGTGCCGGAGGACGAGATGGTGGGGATGAACAATTCGCCCTTAAGATGTCACCAATATCCAAAGGTTCATGTCCAACACTTATTGTTGGAGGATTCGTTGGTAATTCTGCAAAAAAAACAAAAAATCTTGATTTAATTATTCACTCTCATTGATTTAACTAATTATCCTTGACTTTAAATATACACAATGTTTTCAATTTGTATAAAAGACAGGATTTCATCGGATCGCAATACACTTAACCGACAACCTGTTACCCAAAATTGAGTTGGAATGTAGGACGCAATTGAATTGTCCTTGCATGGCGTATTATTGCAATAACATTAGACGAACCGCGCCTTCGTTTTGCACGAATCGAATTGAAAAGACAATGAATGCGATGCAATAGCGTCTCGTTTCGTCCTCGTGCAACAATGGCGACTGCGAGTGGCAATTGCAATCCGATGCTGTATTAGTTGCTGCATCCACCACTGGGGGGAGGGCGCTCGTCGCGCCACATTAGCCACCACCTCTTCGCTCCGTTCCAATCATGGCGGCTGCACTTCCGGTGCAACGGTGCGCATTGTTTAAAATTGCAGCGAGTTGAACTTGTCCGATAACAATAGAAATCCATTTTTATCGGCGCATCCCGCAGCTTAATGGCAGTTTTTCCCCAGGATTTCGCCAAATGGGGAAGAAAATAACGTCAAGCTTCTCGACACGGATTTTGTTGTTGATGTGACGACGGAATTTTTGAAGAAGAGCGCTCTTGTTTAACGAAATCAGGAAGAAACAAAGAGCACGTGCCGTAAGAAATGGACGGGAAAAAACAAGGTGGGGGATGGGAAGTTGCCGGAAATAGCTGCCCCCATAATTGCGCCCATTTGAAGGCCGTTTCGCTGGCATTCTTCCTCGCTGCCGAACCACTTCTTCCGCTTTTAATACGGTTAAGCACTCATTGGAGAGCATTTGTTATACTGTCTAGTGACTATTACTAGGTGCAAGTGCACTAACAATACATTGCTGTTTCACATCCTGGAGGAAGATCCCGCTTGGTTTTAGGTTAGCTCGGGTTAGTTTTATTTTATTTCTTTGTTTAGTTTTTTTTACCGATGGTTCGATTGCTTCAATTTATCAGGAAGATAAATTTGTACTTGAGTTAGATTGAAGGGGGTTTGAAGATGTACACTTGAAAGAATTGAAATGGTAAATAATTAATATTTCTTTTTGTTATATTTTCCTGTTATAAATTCACCTTATGTAATCCACTAGAAATCTACCTCTTAAAAATCATGTGCTCACTGCTTTAGAGGTAGAGTTCAATAACAGATACCTTCTCACAGCTTCTAAACGCCTCATACACGCGTATTTCACCTCTTAAAATGATGTTCTCCTGATAGTCACTGCTTCAGAGGTAGAGGAACGCCGACTGCTACCCTCTTATACCTCCTAACGCCTGATACACAGGCTATACTCGACTGTATCGTACCAAGAGATCAGACTACCTCCTCACTTTCTCCCTATTAGTTTTCCTTTGAATATATTCGCTTGAAATTAAAATTATGCCTATAAAAAATAGTCCACACATTAAATTAAGGCATAATTTTAATTACTTAGACATGAAGGTACAATCAAAGCATTTCCATCCTACAAAGAACAAAGTCTAAAAAATCCTATAAAAAACTGAATAATACTCTTTGTGCCTTAGCACGCATGCTTTTAATCTAATTAAGTTTCACCCTGCATTTTTCCCTATTTCCCTGTTTTTCCTGCAAAATCTGTTTGCACGTGAGTCAACGTTCCTGCATCTATTATAACCTAAAAATATTCCACTATATTTCCCCTCATTTAACCCAACCTTTTAAACCCCTGATTACTCACCACAGAAATTACTTTATCCAGACTTCCAGAACATTCCTCTATTTATTACCAGGTATAAATGACATGAAGATATGACAGAATTACTTGCAGAATTTTCTGTTTATGTCTCGTTACATTTTTCATATACGTCTACTTCCTTTGAAAAACTACAAGCCTAAGGCTCAGATGAGATAACATTTGGAAGAGTGTTAATAGAATATGAGTATCTAGGGCGTAAACGATGAAAGGAAAATGTAATAGATCGTGGAAAAAGTGTTGGAAAAACATTAATCACTTATCTAATTCACGTCCTGTCGGCAGCGACGTCAGAGGCTTTAATTTAATATCCATTTTCTGTGGAAAAATCGACCAAAATCCATTCTTCCACGAGAGGATACCTCGGGGAAATTTCCAAGAGCTGTCAATGGTCCAAAAAAATTAATTTAATTATAGTTTCACTTTAAATTGTAGTTTTTATGGGGAAGTTTTTACATCGGCGTTTTAAGGTGGAAAATCTATCCAGTTTTGTAATTTCTTCGTTTAAGTTATTCCATTATGACATTGCAGGTAGGAATGCAAATGAAATCTGGAAATTAAAGCTGTTGGCAGGGACAATCTGCTGCAGCGTAAAAAGGAAATAAAAAAGCGTCCTTTTTCATGGAGCTTAAGAAAACTCGAGGCAAAAAATGACATTAAATAGGCGTTCGGTAACGCCGCAAAGTGAAACTCGAGGAAGACAAGTAAACAAACAGCTGTAAAGAGAAAAAATGCAAAAGAAACAGCACTTAAACGAAGATTAAACCTTTTCATTTCATTCCATTCTATAATATCAAAAAGATAAATACAGAGATAGGAAAGTTTTTAACATCATCAGTGCAATAAAATCGTCCTTGTTATCCTTTTAAACTTTTTCAGTTACAAAATCATAATAAAAGTTGCAAAGATATGTGATACTAATAACCTCTAAAGAAGATTCCTGAAAATATTCTTGGATTTTAAGGAATTCCAGGATTCATTTGTTTACTTTATGCACATTGCTCTTTGTTATACTTAAAGTTGGTATTCAAAACGCGGAATAAAGTGCAATTTATTATGAGCACTCCTTCGCAGCTTATAAATGGGTAGGTTAAGACGTGGATAACCTTTTTTCTGAGAAATTACCTTGGTTTTAAAGAGGATTAAAAGCTTACGCGGCGTAAAAAGTGAGCGTAAACATAAACTGGGTCGCGATGGGTTTAAATTCGGTTGATGCTCTTAAGGCTGAAGAAATGGAACTGGAAGTTTCGCGTTATGAATATAAGTTGGGACCACTTTATCACCACTCGGAAGATCAGGAATGGAGGTGATAAATATAAATCTTCTGCGTTGATTTGGATTTATTCGCTGACCCCATTCATTAATTGGGTTAAGGAATTTAATTGAAAGATATTTATTTGCATTTATTAGTTATTTTAGGTCCGAATATTTTCATTTCCATTTCCATTTTTTGCTTTGATGATTTCATATTTTCTGAAGATAATTCCTAAAGGAAGAATTGAAGTCATGAAATCAATACCAGAAGAATTCAAACTATATTTTTAATATAATTGCCAATTTTCTTATTTTCTTTAAAACTCGTAATTTTGAGGTTGAATTTTTTACCTCTTTATTCTATTAAATATTCTTGAATCAATTTCCATTAACAATTAAAATTTTATATGAAATTTTTCATAAGTTGAAAACAACTTTCCCTGTTGTATAATTTTCAAAGGGTTTAGTTAAAATGTTTATTTAGAATTCTCCTTTGACTCTCTTTTTAGATATTTTCCACCAAACTATTCAAAAATTAAATTTTATGTTAAAACTATTGAAAAAATACCTTCCAATATTTCATGCTCTCCTGATAACAATACATCCTCAGAAATCTAGTATGAAAAGAAATAGCTTCTGTTTTCTGATACCTTTGAATAATTCATGTTCTCCTGATACCTTAGCAGCCTTTATGAGGTTTAGGAGGTAAATAGATTACGACGCGCTGTTTCAGATACCTTCTAGAATCTGCTGCTTTCCTGTCAACGTACACTCGTAAAGATTCGATCTTTTTCCATTCCTCCTAAAAATTTATGTACTCCTGATAAGGTTATTCTTATTTGAAGTCTTATTTTTTTTTTTTCATTTAATGTTATCTATCTATCCTCAAGATTTTTCATTTGGACTTTATTGAACTACATAAAAATTTCTTAGTTTTTTTGGAGTATGTTTATTAAGACTAATGATTGTAACCAAAAATTTTAGTAATCAGTATATTTGAACTAAAGCAATTTTACTGAAAACGTACTTAAACTTATAATGGAAATCTATTATAATGCACATAACAATAATCCTTGAAAACTCTCTCTGGACAAATAATTACCATGAACTCTCCATTAATTATTATAGTTTTGGACATCGTTATCATCCATTCTGTCGACATCAGTTGATTACTTCGCTGCAGTTCAAACCTGCAGAGTTCCCATTAACAAACCACAATTCCTTCAGCTGGTCCAAATTTCAACCGTTGGATAGTTAGATAGTTTTCCAACTTTTCCCAAACTACTAACAACTACCTGCATCTATTGTCTTAAATATTCGATTTCGGACCTCAATTATGACTTCAAATTTTGCATCCTACTCAAATTCCTTCATTTTTCTTAGCCCTCAACTTCTTTCCCCGATTTTCCTGTTTGCCGCTGATATCTTTTGATAAAACTTGCTGGGGAAATTATTTATCAGAACAATGAGAGGAAAACTTTGCACTTACGCACGACGAGCATGACCTGAGTGTCCATCGCGGTTGACAGTGCGGGCTCGGTGTCTGTGGTCACTTCGCAGCTGAAGTTTCCGGAGAGATTGAACTCGATGTTCTCGAGCAGCACTTGCGTACTGTTCGAACTGTTCACCTGGAAGCAAAACAACTTGTACTATTGCGGCCGCATCCGGTCGGTCATAGAAGCGCGCAGAGGGCGCTGCATGTATTGTCGAATGTTCTAGAAACTTCTTCAGCGAGCATGCAATGCAATCTTCGACGAACCGCCGCTTTGACGTAACAGATACGCATACATACACAATTTGCACTTTGGTGGTTTGCCTAAAGTTTCACAATGGCCGCACACTTTGAAGAGGAGTGCTTATATCTGATCGGTTTTGAGGTTAACTAAAGATTTCCCAAATACCCCATGATTCAGTACATTTTTCAGAGACATTTCCGAGTCAATTTTTACCAGGGAAATTATTACAGAATGAATTTTCATTGGATGTGCTTGGATGATTCATTCGCAATGGCGTAGATTGCGACCTCGTGCAGCGCCCTCTATCTGTATCCATCTATCTCAATGCACGACAATGAACAACAATGGCGAGTTGAGTATCTCGAATGCAATTTCCGGAATTGTGGCGAGCTTCAAGTAGATTCTTGCACAATCGCACAATGGCTGCAATGCAAGATGGCTGCTTTCTTCTTCAGCCGAAAGAGTGCCACGAGGCACGTTGGAAATTGCAACACAAGTTTTATCCTTCAGGATGAGTGAGCTAGGTGGAATATTTCGCGAATTGCATTGGATTACTCCCATTGCAGTTATCCATTTGTCAAGGATAATTCATGACGCAACAAATTTCATGTCTAATATTGCAAAAATATAATTCAAAAAACATTTACATTAGAAATATTTTCTTGGGAAATATTACTTTTAAGTTACTGATTTGTAACCTAATATTGTTATTAAAATCTGAACCGATTCAGTTGAATGCTTGGAAAATATTTTCAATACATTTCCGTTAAGGATAACTGGAAGTTTCAATCTGTTACGTATTTTCAGTGAAATTTCCAAGGAAGGTAAAACAATATAAATCTATATTTATTGTACAGTCCAACGAGGCTTGAAGAAATTTATTACTTTCAATGCAGGAACAATGGAAAATTTTATCATGAAAAATATTCAACTGTTTCCTCATTTGTTTCATGCAAGGATATCTCGTTATTTCCATCAATTTGAGAGGTATTCGATCGTTGTTGCATCGAGTTGTTTCATCGAGGACAAATAACAACAGGAATGAAACTGGAATGGCGGATGCCGAAGGACAATGACGTTCTTCCTTGAAACTCGAAACAACTTCAACAATACAAAGAGTTAACTTGCATTCTTGCATTAGCAACAACTATTTCACGTTTTCATGTTTTCGTGTTGTTTTTCACTGTTTTTACTAGGATGCACACAACGTGAACATAAGCGAGGATAAAGGACGAACTGCAAGGACGTGCCGAATGCTCGTTTCAGCGTCTTATTCACCGACAGTTGAGCAACTCTTACAAAGTGTAACAACTCTCCAACATCCACTCCCAGTCATCGATAACAATTCACTTCCGTTTCCGGTTTATATCCTTCAACAATTCACTTTCCTTAATTTTATTAAATATTCCACCAGAAGTGTATATGGAATATATATATATATATATATATATATATATTAGGGAAAATGAAAACAACTGAATGGAATTAAGAAGGATAATGAGTCAGTGTTTTATGTCATTATCCTTGCACATCGATCGAGATGCAGAGCAACCAACATTCAGTATATCGAAATGAAATGTGAATAGCACGAAGGAAAATAAACACTGAAGCAAGGACAATAGAGAAATGCTGAATGGCACAAGTAAAATATATTCTTAAACACAACGAGTAAATATACAAACGAAGAAGGAACAACGCTGGAAAATGGAAGTATGTGCAAACATTAACGAGGAGACATCAGAGAAATGGAAAAGTTTTCCATCCCATATAAAATAACATTTGCTTCGTGCGCAAATATCCAATTTTCCTGCACTTAAATACAATAATTTCCGTTTGGCGCCATCTCATTTCGTCCTTGCGGATGTGCGGAGCACACTAGCGCCATTTTGCACATTAGGACGCAAACGAGAGACAATTGTAACAACATCATTTGGAACTGCTTATTAACTTTTCGTATGCATGGAAGTTTATCAATGCTCCACAGAGATTAGTAAAATTTAATTTCGTTTGGATAATTTAATTGTGTGCATCTTCTTCGAAAAGTTCTTCAAGAGAATTTAATCCTTCGCACAATGAAAATTATTTACTCATATTTCACTATTTGTACTTTACTAATGAGTCCTTTCAAAAAGGATTCACATCATAAGTTTCTATACATTTTTTTTCTCGGAAATTTTTTAATAATGATGTATCAAAATTGTGTTTTAATTAACATGATGCTAAATCTAAAGGGATGGAACTCATAAGAGTATTGAGGAACGTTTCAATTCCAAGCAAATTGTCGATACCATTAAATATTGTTCATTCAGTTAAATGAAATCCATTTACACTTCATGCTTCAATAACTCTTTGAGCGTTCTCATGTGTAATCAAACACGTTTGAACTATAAATTGCTTTCCGAGGTTGTTCGTTGTAGGTTCTCAAATGGGAGGTTCAATTGATATGAAACTCTTTGTTTCAATATTTCATCACTGATTGAATTCACAGATTGCTGTTCGAAAGAAGTAGAATGTAATAGTGAATCATTTGTTGTTCAAAATATGGAATATGATGGTATTTTCGACAATTTTCTTTCTGCCAAATGATGAATTTGTTTTAAAACTGTGTCTGAAAAACTGGTTTTGATGAATTTAACGATGTGATTTCGAAATATCTTGGAACAAAATTTTCTTTGTGGAAACTTTACTCTTATTAAGTACTCCTAAAAATAAAGTCCAATGGCTTTTACTGAAACTCAACAATTTTCTTCCTTAGGTATAAATGAATCAGGTTATGGTCTGAAAATGAAATATTTTTGAAATTTTTGGTACTATTTGTTTTTCATTTCAACCTCTTAAAGATTGAGGTTTTAAATGAACTGATTCGTAAAGATTGAATACTTACAGTTTAAATTTTAGTAGCTTTATGTATTTTCAATATATATGAAATATCTACATATAAAATATTTGTAACTCTATTTTCGGAATTCTTTATAAATGTTAAGAGCATTTTGTTTAGGTAAACCATTAAACCTTTATTTTTTTTTAATATTTGAAACTTAAATTTCGATTCTAATTTGAAAATTTGTACTGTCCTTCAATACATCAATGCAATTACCAATTTTCTGAAATTTAGTTCTACTTAAATTGCTTCTATATTGATACATAAATTTTAAAGTATGCCAACATTTTTTCTTAACTTCAAATTTTATAACTTTTATATTATTTCTTTTCGAGATTAGAAATACAAGAAATCTATTACTGGATTTTCAAAAATTCTTGATTATTCTTCGTTTCCTCTTAAAATTTGTGGTCTTCTAATGATCATATCAAAAACTATGGTTCATAAAGATATAAACGAACAACTTAAAAGTATTCCAGTTATATTTCAAATTCAGTTTTTTAAATATTATGTCTTTTTGGAGCTAAAACATTAGAAATTTATATTTGAATATTTGAGAATTCCTAGTGATTTCAGAAAGCACTTTCTTATAGTTGATTACCTTTAAATTTTATTCTTTCAAACAAAATTTTCAATTCTAATTTAAATTTTTGGAATGCCTTTCAATTCTTCAATATAACTATCAAATTCTTGAAATTTGGTATATCACTAAAATTGCTGCTATTTTAATGTAGAAATTTAGAGGTATGCCAATTTTTCTTAATTGCAAATATTAAAGCTTAAGGCTTATTTCTTTTTGATGAGGTATCTACTACTAATTTTTTAAAATTCCTAAAAGACTAATTTCTTTAAGGATATTATTCATTCTTCATTCCAACTTCTTGTAGATTGATGTCCTTGAAAGCTCATACCATCACCTGTATTTGATGATCATTGCTAAATATTCAGTATCTATGAGAAAACGTTCAAAAGTGAATCCCCAGAGAAAATTTGCAGAAAAATTCAATTAAAAATTAATCAAAGTCCTGATAAAAAAATTCCAAAGATAGAAACGTGTTTTTGGATAAAGAACTTTCTAGGACTATTGAATTGATACCAGTTGAAGATTTCTCGGTATCAATATCATCATTTCCAGTTTCCAATATGAAAGGACCTTCACCAATAAAAAAATTTGTGTTGCCAAAAGAAAATTTCGGTTCTATTACATCATTATCTCATTAATTTTACATGTCAACAAGAAATTCCAAGAATTCCCAAACCCACAACAATGACCTAGATCCTAGATAATACCTCGAATTCAACCACTTCCAGAACCTACATACCTGAAGTGAAATTAGCTCGAACTGTGCTGTTAATAAAATTTTAATCGAACCTCAGTCAAACCGCTCATTAACATGATGCGACTCTGGTGCAAACACCGTGTTCCTTATCATCTGCAGCCATCGCCGAGAACCACATGAGCGTCCCAGGTACCTCCTGGAAAACGTGTGAGCGCGCTGATTGCTTGTTGTGCTGGCAATTTAATCACTATCACCGCACGAGCTGGCAACATTCGTGCGGTTGCCGCCTCCGCTCGTTACGACTATCAGTAATTAATAAACTTCGCACCCGAACTCGGTGCGAATATATATTTGCACCGATATCTCAACGTGCGCATCAGCCATCATCCGGCCCCGGCCTCGTGGGGGCCGCGCTGCTAGTCGTATAAATGACAAAATTTGCCGAATTTGTCTTCGTTAGCGTGTTTATCGCGCGCGCGATGTCTAAATTAGTCACGTGCATGTGGGAATAATATTTGCGCATGCATACACGCCTGAATATCTATCCTCATCGAAATGCTAATCGATGTTGTTCCACGATGAATATTGATAACTGATTACCTTCATCGGTGTTGTTCTAATGCTTCGATGTATGTGATATTCAAGTTAATGAAGGAATTTCTTAATTAGTGCTTCTGGCATTTGCAGAAATTTGAAGGTATAGCAAATTTCCAATTTGGTTCTAATTTTTGTTGTTTTATGAGTTTTTGATTAGGTTTATCTTAGAGATTTCTCACTGGGTTTTTTTTTCAAATTAATATCAAAATCAAAATCAAAATTTTAATTTTTTTTATTAATAATTTTATTTTTGAAGGATCGATTACCATGAATTTCTTTAAGTTTTATACAGCAATTTTGACTCTACTGTGAAATTTTAGCTTGCTCTCAATATCTATCCAGCCAATGATCAATTTCATGAGATTTTACTTATATACAATTTTTAATTACAATCTTATAGCTATACACTCAACGACATTTTTGAGAATTCTTAAAAATCCATGAATCAAAAATTAAAATTTAGCGACCTCTGAAATCACCTTTGTTTTAATGGATTATCTTAAATTTCTTGCACTTTCAGAAAATAATTTTGATCCGGATGTGAAAATTTAATTTCCTTTCAATATATCATTGCAATTAAATTTTGAAATTTTGATTTCACTAAAATTTTATATAAGTGATTCAAATTTGTTATATAACTGGTTTCTGGAACTTTCTTTTCAATTTTCTCATAAATCGTATATCATTAGAAATTCATAACTATTTTGCAAATCCTTGAAGCATTGAGAATTAGCCAAAGATCTTTGAGAATACCTTCAATTGTTTGAGGTTTTAAGAAGAATTTTTACTGGATATTTTCGAAAATTTTTGAAAATTTGGTATTTCTTATCTGTATTACACAGAATATAAAAAGATATGTTTTTTTGAATTCAATTTTTGTTAGTTTTATGATTATTTCTATTTAATTGTAAGAATATAAGAAATCTAAACTGTATTTTTTTAAATATTCCTAAAATTCTGTAAATCCAAACTGAAAACATAGTGGGCACAAGAAACAATTTTGGGTGAGTTGATTACCTTCAGTTTTTTAAAGCTTTCAGAAAGCAATTTTGAAACTAATTTAAAATATATTATTACTCAAGAATACATCAATGTTATTATCGATTTTCTGAAATTTGATATCACTTAATTGTGTTTTTACTAATGGATAATTTTAAAAATTTTATATGGTAATTATTGTATCTCTTTGAATCTTAAGATATGAAATATCTGTAACTGCATCTGTAAATCAAAAGATAGTGGCTACAGAAAAAACGTTTGCTTCAATGGATTACCTTCAGTTTTCTGAGAGTTTCAGACAATAATTTTGTTTCTTACTTGAATTTTTTGATTACCTTTCAATTTGAAAATGTAAATGTTAATATTCCAAAAATATGAAATATAGATTCAGGATATTAACAGTAATTTTTATTCTAATTTGAAAATTTTCAAATGTCTTCGATATCAATTAAAATGACAATAAATTTTTAAGATTTTGTCTAAATACCATTTTTTATTTACATTATTTCTAACTTTCACAGTGCATATCTTGGGTTTTGAGAGTTGGTAAAATTCTGTGAGTCAAGGACAAAAATATAGTAACTACAGAAGATACCTAGATGTTAAAGGTTTAGCTTTAATTTAACTAATTAAACAATTTTAATAACTTTTCAATATATCAATGTTATTATCAATTTTCTGAGATTGATGCCATACAAATTGTAACTAAATTAGTACAGAAAATTTTAGGTATTCCAATCTGCTTGAACTCCAATCTTTCTAACTTCTTCTCTTTGAGTCGAAGATCATGAATCCTTCAAACTGGTTATTTCTGAACTCTGATACCAGAAAATACCATCGTTTTAGTAGATTACCTTCAAAGTTTTGAGATTACCAACAAAAATATTGACTCCAATTTTCGATTGCCATCAAACTAAAATGTAATTACCACATTTCAAAACTAATCAACCAATCTGATTTTCAAAAAAAAAAAATGGTGACAGAAAATTCAACAGAACAGCAAGTCGCATTCAACTTGAACTTCAATAGAAATTTGACATCTTATCCTCACGTAAATCAATTAACACCACATAAAATGTCTGCACTCATTACCCATTCAAATCATATTTTACCATCACTACCTCGTCCTTCTGCAACCATAGTGCTCGCTTTACGTGCTCCTTCTCGTCCTTGCTAGCAAGAACTCGCTCATTTCCGGAGACCGCAGGCAGCGCCCCCGCAAACGTGTGTGTATCGCGCATAATATTTTAGTAAAGCTTTTCAAATATCTCCATACACACACACCCCTCACCTTCATGCACTACCACTACGTAGTCAACCCCAGGTAGTTTACATGTCGGATGATGATGATGATAGTAAACCAAGGTGGTAGACGCGCCGTAATTAAGCATGTTCTCTCCCGTCGAGCATGTACTCGTTTGTATAATATGCATAAATAATTCGCGCATTCATAAACCAGTCATGCACTCGACGCTGCTCGGAGATTATTGAAGATATCTTGCGTTGCATAAATAAACATGTGATCCAAAACGTAAACTCCTTCAGGTGGTGAAACTTCAAGCAACAAATTCCCCCAGAATTCCCCTTCAAACTTTCAACCGTAACCTCAACCGTTAACAAGGTCATCCTCCATCTTGTTTTTTCATTTCTTCCCTTTTTGTTTCTTTTTTTTTGGACTTAGTTGTTGATGAATAAATGAATATTGAATTCTGGAATGACCAAAGAAAATAATACTTACATTAACAGTGATACCAGCAAACGGGAAAATTTTCGTATGTGGATGCTCAGTTGGTGTGAACCGATAGAATTCATATCGTCCTCGATACCATTTCACAGAATACAAGGGCGCATCCTCGAGATCGTACTCGCATCGAAGAACCGAATGTTGATGGCGTTCGACCACCGATGGTTCGATGCTCAGCCGGACGTCCTTCAGGCACCAGGAGCAATCTGCAACAAAAATTATCCTTGAAAAAAATTGGGTTTAATTAAATGTTGTGTATGGGAAGGAAGGAAATTCGCGGTTTGGATTTCTTCGCACGTTCCAAATTTACTCAAACGTCTTCCTTCCCCCTCCACTCAACTATGCCAACTTCCAGCCAGGACTATTGTACTATTTGATGTTTGGCCATTTTCTTATTTTCCCATTTTCCGTGCTGCGCCTCGACAGTCGCCTCGCTTCTATTTATTTTCTCATTCGGTTTTTCCACGCTTGCTGTTTTCTTCATCAAAAAGAATTCAGAAGTGAGGTCCTTTTTTCCGACCACATCCATCTCGCTTCTTTTCGGGCGTTGTTGTTGCCCGTCGTGTTTTTATCCTGGCTATGCAAGCACTTGAAGTTTTGATTTACATCCTTTCAGTCGCACGAATGTATGTGTGTGTATTTGTTCCAGACGTTTGTCGCTGGAGGAAGGACTAAATGTGGCCCAAGCCGGAAACAACACAAGTTGAATAACATACCGAGCGACAGGATACAAATGTGCTGCTTTTTCTTCGTGGACTTATAAGATTTAGGTCATTTTCGAACTTCAGCGTGTATATTTTTCCCAGAAGGATCATTATCCTTCTTGGGAGTTTTTGTTGATTGTATGGAAGTGTGCAATTGAAAAATTAAAATTCATTATTTTTTGATCCTGGGTCAAGTTGTTACGATGATGATGAAGTCCCATGAAAAAAACAAGGAATAAAAAGGATAAAGAGAATATGAATGCTGGAGGGCATATGATAGGACAAGTGGTCCTCAAGTTCTCAAGTGTGTTTGTTTCCATACCGAGTGCTTTGTGCAGAAGCAAATTCGCCCGCCATTATTCAACACGTTGGGGATGGCTGAGTCCTTGTTATCCTTTGTCCTCGCACGCATCGCGTAAAAATAAACACAAATATAAACAAAGAGTAGCGTATAATTACGTTGCTGCGTGAATATATACGCAAACGCATCAACACGTTTTTATTGTTTCTACCCTGTTTATTCATTCATTATCCTTGCATTTATTATCCTTGTATGCGCTGTATGTTTAATTTAGTGAAATGGAAATGCTGACTCATCCCGACGAAAATCACATGGTGTAAACTTGAGAGAATCCCGTGTCAATGCGAGTTGATCGATTGCGTTCTGATAAGAGTTATCCTTTCGGAGGGAACGTGCAAGAAAAATCCTGGAACAATATGTCAGGAAAACTATAATACTTTAAACCAGCCGTAAAGTGTCCCTTCCTTTCATCTTTTCGCCATGGCGCAACGGAAAAAAGATAAACGTCCCGAGATTTTCCACTCAAAGATTTCAGGACGATATCATGACATAACAATACCGCGCGCTGAAAAGCGGGCAAAAAACAGGACCGAGCGTTGATATCGTTCACATCTTGGGAAATTAAAGCGTTGAGGATTTTATTTTATGTAAGCGCATAAACTTTGCATCGCTGCGGCCGCCATCTTGCCGGGCAAAAGGGCCAAACGTGGTGAAATATTTTGCGGCTGGGATTTTCACGGCCGGCAATCTAGCACGGAAAGTTTTCGTCGTCGAAACGAGAAAAACTTAAATTTCAACCTAACTTGACGCGTAAAATTATAAATAGTGCGCTGGAAATTACCCAATCCTTGTCAGGATAATACTCGGAAAACGTATAAAATTAATTCCTGATTTCGTGAAACTATTTGATATTAAAAAGCTGTACAGAAATACGTCCTTGTAATTTTTGTACATCCTTTCAAAGGTCTATTCTTTCATTCGGATAGGACGAGGGCATTTTCATGGTAGATGGCGCTGCGTAAGTGGAGGATTTAGCAACGGGCGGAAAATTAATCCTTGCTGGCGTAAAAAGCTCAAAGACGAGGATGAAAAAAGAGCGACGAAACGCTCAAATAACCAGATATAAACTTGCCGGCCGATAATTTCTTAATAACTCATCGCGCTCCTTCGACGGCGCGGACTTCCGGTGCACTCTTTAGCGTCTCATCGTAGATTTAAATCAAAAATTATATAATACCATATAATATAAAATCCTTAAATCTATGACGCCATTTTGGACGCTATTAGAAAAAGGAGGATTTAAAGGATTCTTTTAGGTTGTTTTCTAGAGTCTATGCGGAAATTTTTACGACGTTCATTAATTCCCAACTTTGCCAAATTGCATCGTGTGCAGTTTTCTGTTGTCCTTGTTGCGCCATTTTTATCCTTGGCACATGGTTTACACATCAACTCCTGCCAAAAAAGTTTCAATTTGCGAGGTGGACATTTTACAAACGATGAAAGTATTATTTGATTTTTAAGTTTGAAAATTAGATTTTGATTAAACCAATCCGGGGAAATTCGAATATGGCGGCTGAAACAAAGGATAACTTGTTGACCTAGAAGAAGATGGCAAACAAACCACAGCAAACATGAATGACAGATGCGAGAGGGCTTCACAACTCAGCTAGACAACAACGTTCTGAATTAATAGAAATCAAATTAAATTCATGCATTCGACTTGACAGGATAATGGCGGTCTGATGTCATTTCCATTCTGATCTGGGCCATCTATATACGAAATTTTAAGAGATTCATAACCTCAAAACACGTTCTTTTGAGGAAATCCAGAAAAATAAAATTTTCAAAATTACAACGGTTATTATTTCAAGGATAATTGGATATTTTCCATTATCAGAACTCAAATGAATGTTTAATTTGTATCCAGAACATCCAGTATTTCAAATTTCCACGTGAATGTTACCCTCGAGTTTCTGTTTTCCTCAACTATTGTTTGTACGCCTGAAGCAGTACATCCTTGGATAAAATTCACCTTGAAGCAATCACATCCTTGATACACTCCAACCCCAACAACAATCCTACATCCCTAACCTCAAATCCTTCCTCTTCCTTCAACAAAATCACCTCTTACAACATTCCACAACAAACCCCCAACATTTCCCCCAATTTTTGTATCCATAACCTCAAACATCCTTTCCATTCATTATCCTTGAATCTTTGATTATCCATCCCCAACTGTAGATATAACCCACAAATACATAATAGTTGAACTCCTTGCAACATCATGATTTCCAACGAGTATGAGAACTCTGAGCATGCTTGTTCATGTCCGCCATTGGCGCATTCGTCCTGCAGAATCCTCTCTTCCAGGATTCACGAGATGAGTGAAGCACACTCGAGCTGATATCATCGGTTATCGGGTTACCTCGTCGCCGACCGATCACAAGCATAGATACGTTGATCCTTCATCTGTGGGCGTGTGCAGATGCAAGAAGCAACCGCCATCAGGACGAAACGCAAGGACAACTCACTTCTTCGCCGTCCATCGCTGCAATGCATTCGCAATTCCGCGATGGACCAACGAGACATAAAGTTGAAATGTTTGTGCATTCACTCGTTCAGGAATTGCCAACAATATACACAGGATGTTTCCAATCATTATCCTTAAAATCACTTTTTTACTATCTTTCATTATATCATATTTTCTTGCGTTTTTTTTTTCTAAATACAATTTACAATATTATTAGAATGACACATTGAATTTTTAGCAATTTTTGAAAATAATTTACTGGATGTTTTATATAAGGAAAATTATCCTTGAATTTTCCTGTGATATTTTATATTTTTTTTTGTTTTTCTTTGTTGTGGTAAAAAATCTTCTCAGTGGTAAAATTTTAAGTTTTTTTTGGCATAATATACAGGATATTCTGAATATTTTTTTAGGGAAAGTTGAAATAGTTGAAACACACAGTGAATGCAACTTATTAGCGTTAGATTGCAGCAACATTGCAGCAAGTCGTAACTTTGATTTTATGGAATTTGTAATAATGCGCGTTCGGTTTGGGTGCAACCGTAGCCGGAAAATATATATCTCTCGGCTTTTCCGAACGAGTGCAACAACAAATCGGAGAATTATTGTCGTAAAGTCATTATTATATCAGATACACGAAACGAGCTCGCTCGGATTATGTTCGATGCATTTACGAGGCATTACGGATCGATTATTATCATTATTGCTATTATTGCGCATAAATCGGCTATCAATGCGCTTGTTTCAAGAATTTTTACCGCTGATGGCGTACGCCCGACGCGATTTTATTCGTATGTTTATTTCACGTGCACAAATTGCTTTTTACTCTGCACTAGATTACGTTTATTAATACGATTATCGATTGTTTATGGAGTCATAATACATTATAAACTTTCCAGTCGTATTATTTACGCGTGGGGGAATCACAGCAAATATTGTTCGTGTTTTAGTTGTTCGATTTTTAAGGTTGTGCATGTAATGAGCATTTTATTGCACTTGTGTAATAAGGATCGTGTAATAGGTTTTATGAGTGATAATTGATGATATTTTATTTATTAATAATTATATTATTAAATGGTTAGAATTATTTATTAGATTTAATTTGACTTTTTGCGGGTTATGACATTATTATTGAATAAAATGAAATTATATTGTCATCTAGATGATAAATATACATACAATTTTAGGTCTGTATTCTTTGATAGATTCTGTTTTTGTAGTATTTTTCTGATATTTCTATCCAATATTTTAGTTCAATAGTTCAATTTTAATAATTGAAAATTATTGATTATACATTTAATTTTCTAGTATTTTTCTGATTTCAATTACCAACAAATTTTGAAGAAGATTTCTCTTAAAATAACATTTTCCGTTTTGATTTCCAGAATATTTTTATGGTCTACTGAATTTCATTGGATTTTTTTGACAAAAAGAAATTTTTAACAAATGATCCTTGATATGTGACTTGATTTCCAGAATATTTTGGTTAAATATTATCATTCCTTCCTACATTTTGCCATCAAAATATTGAAAATATACAATTCAATAAATCCATACATTAAAAATACTTGTTGATTTGCTTCCATCATATAAAATGCATCAATAAATGTCCACTGAAACGAAACAAAAAATCCTTTGTCATAGCCTCGTAATCTCCGATAAAACGCTGTCAGATTAAAAGCCTATTGACCCTTAGCTTACCAATTAATTCCCCATACGTCCCCGGGAACTTCATTGAAATGGAATGAAATTTCATGGCACGTTCCCTCGATCCTTACAATTCCCTGAACTGGCTAAATTATCAACCATCACAAATTGTACCAACAGCCATCCTTTCAAAACACCATATTTTGAAAACCAACACTCTTCTTTTACACTATTCTATTTGAACTGGACTTTCTAATTTTGGCCCATTGATTTTTAGCTAATGGTTTTGGCATCCTGGACGCTCGCAAATTAGCAGTAGTATGCATTTAGTGAGCTGCCATTGTGTTATTGTTTGTTGTTGCAATTGCTTTTCGCAACATGGCGACTGTTGGATTGCATTACGGAATGGACGAGATCCTCATCGATCTGCTCGGACTTTTTGGCCTTTCCAATAATTACACGCGTGTATTCAGTATGACAGTGAGCGCTCTGTAAAGTGTTAGTCCTGTGAGTAAAAATTCAAACAGGATGGAGTTGAGTCCTGACACCGGAATTGTGACATTATTCATTGAACTGGTTTTTTTGGTACTGACAAAGAAACGGGTTCTGGTGTTGTTCAGACTAATCAATCAGTTTTTTATTTGCTTATTTGTTTGTTTCAAAGTTGTTTGAACTAGTATCAATTTGGTTGCAGGATAATTCTAGTTTATAGTGTAATATTTTTATGGACAATAACTTAGTTGTACGATTACAGACAATAATACATATTATATTTTATATTTTAAATGATATTTAACTTTTTAAAATATTTCGTCATCTACAAACAAAAATCAAATTCATTTGGGTAAACAGAATAAAAATGATACTTTTTGTATCATGAAATATCTTGAATATGTTTGACTTTGTATAACTTTTCAAAGGATTATTTCGTCTTAGATTTTTGATCCTATTTTTCCAATTCCTTTAGATTCGGGTTTTCCTTTAGGTAAATTATTATCCTTTTCAATTTAACTTCCAATATGAAAATGTATCTTTTCATCCATTCCAAGTAAAAGGTAAATGTTTTTATGTTGATGTTAACATAAAATTGAAAGTATTCTAAATTTTAAAGACACTTTATTAAAAGAATCATACCCAAACCTTAAATATTATTTAAATAATTTCCAGAGACAAAATTCTTTAATCATTTTCAAACAATTCAAGTAATTGAAAGAAAATCATAATTACTTTCCCAACTTTTAAGGATAATGATATCCTAATCATAAAATATCCTATAAAAAATTTCTACAAAAACAATTATCCTTCGTAATTTCGTGTAAATATAATTAGAGTGCTAATAAATTTTTGCTGACTTATATCATATATTTTCGCTTTTAGTAGTTATAAAGATAAATAAAATAGTTTCAACTCGGTACTTTTAAAATAACTAAAAATGTATTATTATCCTTGCCAATTTTCTTTTTACTAAGAAAATTATTCATCACCAAAAAAACTAGTTTCCCTTCAAACTTGTATTTATCTTGCTTCATCAGTAAACTTTCAAAATGATACTACATTTAAGACTGTTTTAAAAGATACCTTTCAAAAAATTCAGATTCAAATTTCGTTCAAATTTCAACTGAAATTCTACCATCATTAAACATTATGAATATCAAGAATAACAAGGATATATCCCACCTAGAAAATTCGTTAAAATTTTTTATTAAAATTAAATTATTGGCTTTAAAATTTATTTGTTAAATTTCTGGTAAAATCAAAAAGAAAATCATATTATCCTTTCGAATTGAAATTATTTGACTTTTGTAGAAAAAGATTCTAAAATGATACATCTATCATAAATTATTTCAAAAATATTTATTATAGAAACAATTTTCATTAACTTTTCTTTTAAAATTTAAATGATAAAGTACCACAGGCAAATAGTTCATTTAAAATTGATCATTTCACGTATTTATCCTTTAATGAATGACAAGGATAAAAAAGGATTCATCAAGCTTATAAAATACTTCAAAACTCTAATGAAACCAATGGAAATTAAATTATTACCCTTGCTAATTTTCTTTTTAATATGCAAAGACAACTTTTCACACCTTTCAAGTAAATTGATTTAATTTATCCTTTCAAAATCGTTATTATTTTATTTCATCCCAAACGAACTTGAAAATGATTTAACTATCCTTAAATACTTCAATAATTTCTATAAAAAACATCCATTCACATTTCCTTGAAATTGGAACTGAAATTGAATCAAATTGAAATATGAGAAATTGAACCATCATTAAAGTCTCCATTACAAATTAATATTTCCTACATTTTTCCCATTGCAAATAAAAAGGATAACGACAACAACCACTGCTGAGGAATCCTTCAACGACCTCCATTAAAAACTATTCCCTTCAACATTTCATATCTGACCTCGGACAACTTAAACTTTTCTTTCCTCCATCACTTGGCAGCATTTCTATACCGCAATCCTTGAAGGATAATGGGACATTGTATTCGTGGACGCATGGCACTTGTTTATTTCACTTCGACGTCCCCATTCACTCGTATCACTGATGGCCACTGATGCCTCAACAACGTGCCGCCTCTCGACCGCCGTCTTAGCAATCAACAGGACAATCGCACGTTCGGCAGGGCGCCATTGCAGCCATCAGGATAAATCCGGCGTCGCCATCATTGTTAACGTCACCACAATGCGTTCGTTGCTACAATGGCTTTCGTTTAGATTAATTACAACGCAACTCCATTAAACGTGCCACCATTTTGCTATCCTGTCAGGATCAATCGAAAAAGTTGTGGGCGAAGAATTTCCAATTTAATAATAAATTGTTTCGATAACTAATAATTATTGATATTCGGTAATATCAACCGAAGAGTTTAATCAATGTGTAATTATATTTTATTGTTGTAATTAAATGTTGCAAATTTTCGTAAATTAGTTGTATGTTTGATGTTTTGATTAATTTGGCTATGGGTGATATTAATTAATTTGTTTTAATTAGTACTTGATATTTTGTCATTGAATATTGAGGATGACTTCCAATTTCATGAACTTGTATTATATTTGGAAATTTTACAATTTGGAAATATTGTGGATTTATTCTATTTTGTCCCAATTTTACCAGAATTGATTTTGATGAATTGTTGCAATTATTTTCACAACGGAAATTAATTTCCCTGTTGTTTGATACATATCAAATGAAACAAATTATTTCAATTTGTGGTTAATTACAATTATATGTATAAATTTTCACTCGAAATTTTCAGACATGTCAATTCCAATCCACCCCAAATGCACTTTAACCCCACCATTTTTGCTGATGGTTGTTTTTTTGTTGACTTCATGTAAATCCAAC
This sequence comes from Aleochara sp. GC000083, assembly GCA_030264555.1. Lineage (NCBI taxonomy): Eukaryota > Metazoa > Arthropoda > Insecta > Coleoptera > Staphylinidae > Aleochara > Aleochara sp. GC000083. The sequence goes on from JARJDZ010007568.1 coordinate 24,373, forward strand.
CACCTCCACAGATTGCCGCCCCCTCTGGTGGCCCGTACACGAAGGGGGCAGCGTTTATCGAAAAAGTCATAAAGTTGACTTCACGTAGCGTAAAAATTCTAAATCGAAGTTGCGGATTTATGTTCTCCTATCACGGGCGTAACAGGATTAAATGCGCTCAGTTCGCCGCCGCCACCGACGCCGAAGAGGAAACGCCGACTCAGGACGCCAGCCGCCATTGCAACCCTTCCACCCAGCACCCATGTGTTCGTTTACATTCGCAATCTCCTCTTGTTTCCATTCCCCGTGTATTGCATGTCGTTATGTTGTTGTTGTTTTTGTTGTTGTTGTTCGGTGTATGTATTTTTTTCCCCGGTGTTACCGTGCCCTCGTTCCTTTTTATCCTGCGACGCGTGACGCGGCAACGTCGCCTGCAATTCCGGTTCGGGGCGCGTTTTATGTTACATTAAAAGCGAATAATAAAAAATAAACTTTCATCGTTGCGTGCGATGCTGGAACAGTTATGCGCTGGTGCATTCATTGAAAAACAGGAGATTTTTGGAAGGATTCAAAAGGTGCTAATGAGATTTTAATGTTTATTTAAAGGTCTAGTTAAAAATTCATAGAGTTTTTACCATGGAGGTAACATCAACGCCAGCTATTGAGTGTAATTTTATATCGTCGTAATTTCAGGATAATTTTATATGGAAGTTGTATTTTTAATGATTAGTCGGATGATTTTAGCATTTAGAACAAAAATGGGAAATTTTGAAGGATGATATTGATGGGTATTATCCTTGGCAAGGCACACACAGCATGCAAGGACATCCAGATTCCTTAATAGGACACTTGTATGTGCCCTGCAATGCTCATCTTGTAAATCGCATGAAAGCGTGGTCCCTCGTCCTTTCTTCTGTTCTTTGGGGGCAGTCGCAGGGTGCGCTGGTGTAACAAGGATAAGGAAAACGAGAAGATATGTGATATGTGAAGTGCTAAAGAAGGCTTTGCCCTCGAATTCCTTCCTTCTCATTCGGCTCGCTTCTTGGGCGTTTCGAGCGCTCCTTTTGTCATCCGGGCACCCGAGCGCCCTCTCTCCCGATGTGGGCCAAATCGTGTACATTGTATAAGTGGCCGGGGTATTTATGAAGGTTATAAAGATTTAATCTGCGAACACGCGCATCGAGTACGTAATTTTACACCCCTGTGATCGGCGAAGTCATTTTTTTACTGACATCCATGGATACACGCGAGGTCCTCGTCCTCGTCCTTCCGATGGTGGCGCCATCGTTGTCGAAGAATGGACCAACTCCACATTGTCCTCGATTTCATCGTTTCGTCGTCCTGCTGCTTATGCTTCCTCAATGTCGACGTCATTTCCTTTCGTCTGCTGTCACTTTTTCTCGTCGTGTCCTTTTGGTCCTTCGAGTTGTGCCCTCGTTTCGATATCGCCATTCCCTGACGCGACACTTTAACATCTAAAGTGTCGTTCGTTCTTCGGTCAAACAACGTAATAAAACGCATAAAACAACAAGATTATATCTTTCATTTTTTTCTCTTCCCATCCTGGATGCTTTGTACCATTCTGGTACGGGTTGGGGATGGCCTATAGGAAATCATAAATAATGGCCGTTCGATGTCCCCGGAAATGCGGCAATAAGAATAAAAAATTCGCTGCAATTTACGCGTCTGAAATTTCCCAATTGAAATACTTTTTATGTTTATTCATATCGCATTCAGTTTCGATTTTATGTCTAGGGCGTTGACGTAATTCTGAAACATGGCAACACTGCCGACATGTTGCCATATCTTTCTCACCAAGTAGCGCCCCCTTTGAGAAATTATCTCATTTTAAATTAAAAATGTCTTAAAACTGACTTTTTCTTAATTTTTAGTGCTTTTAACGTCATGGACTATTAGAATGAGTTTGAAGTGCACACCAAAAATAGAACTGACTCTCATTGACTGAGAGTTTTAGTGTATTTGTCATCTACACTTAATTTATAAATGGAACAGATGTTCTCCATGCAAACAACTCGTTCACTTTGACTCTCATTCTTATTGCATCTCTTTTAACAACTTTGAGAGGAATCTCGGTGGGTTGTTGGTGTAAGTCTGTTAGATATTCTTAATTCTTAAAGCAAGCATGGTCGTGTTTACACATTCCGGGGAATTCTACGTGAGGCACAAGAAACAAGTTTCTTCCTTTTTCCCATTGGGAAACTAAAAATATATCATTTTCATGCTTGTGAGCATTCTTATTATTGGTCGCGCTTCATTTCCTTCGTGCAGTCTGCACATGTTCGCTGCTTTTCTGCACGGTTATGCCCAATAACCCGAAAGGATAATTGAATATTAAAATGTTGCTTGATTTATAGCTTTATGATGTTTTGACAACAGGCGAGAAAATTCAAAAGTTTAAAATTTGGTTTTCATATTCAAATTCAAGTTTGTTGTATTTTTTTTTAAATTTTCTAAATTGGAAGATTTATTTTTTAATAAAGTAATCTCAAAGACACTAAATCCCTATTTTTTAGTATTACAATAATTGGAAATCTTATTTATCTCACGAATTGCCCAATATTCTGTTAAATCAAGTTTTTTAAATTTTAATAAAAGTGTCTTGTGCAAAGAAGAGTTAAAAATATTTATTGAATTATTGTTTAATGTTTAAATGCTTCAATTTTAATATTTTGTTAAATTGGAATTATTTAACCGGAGCATTGCATTTTCTAATATCTTTGAAATTATTACAAAAAGTCCAAGGTTAACAAAAATATAATCTTTGAATAAGGTAAAAGTTGGAATTGCATTTATCCAACCTTATTTTTTGAAAGTTTTTGAAAAGTTAATAATAATCATTGAAAATTAATATTAAAGTTTCTCGAATTTTACGTAATATTGTCGATAATTTTGAGCAAAATTACAATTTTTTATTGTAAATTAAGTATATGCTTATAAAATCAAATTACAATGGAATATAAAGCATATAATTGAACCAAAAATTTTATAAACTTTATCGTTAAAATTATTAGAGCTACTTTCATTAAAGTTGATTTTTTGTTAATTGAATTTCGAAACTTTTTCTCGTTTGCTTACTTAACTTTATTGAATTAATCATTTAGGTTTTAATAAAGTGAAGTTAATGGACTTATAATCATTATTAATTATCTACAAGATTGTTTAAATTTGAATTTTCTTTATCAAGACTTTCAAAGTTTCGAGTAAATATCAACAATAATAAAATCAAAATTGAATTAAAAATAACTTTTCAAAATGTTTTACTTTCGTATAGTATAAATTATAATTATCAAAATTATTAACCCAAGATCAACTGTTATTTGTTATAGGTATATTTAATAAAATTTTAAAAATGAATAAATAATTTCATTATGGTTATTTATTTCACAGCTTAATTCAAAATTATTTGGTGTAAACTGACTGAAATTAACAGTAAATTATATAATTAATTGCCCAAATTGGTAGTTTATTTCATTAATGTCTAAAATTGTTGACATTTAAAATTTATAGTCATAGCAAACATTAAATAATTGCGAATTATATAATTGTGAGAAATGCCTGTGATAATATAATTTCATGATTTTATATTATTTTACCATATGGAGAAAAATTGTTACCAAAATTGTTACAACAATTTCTGATATGGCTAATTTCATCAGTAAATAATAGAATTTTGTTTAATCAGCATATTATTCAAATATCCAATTTTGTAAGTTTTGCTCGTTTTAGGAGGATAATTGTTACCATAGTTACCAACACTTTAATCACTAGTGAAATAAAGTAATTCAATAATAATAAATTTATTTTTAAGGCTATCGATAAAGATATTAATTTTCAAACATTGACCTTTTGGGTAATATTTATTTTTATTTAGTGGTAAACCTCATAAAATTTCAGTATTATATAAGTTGTTAGGAAAAAAACTTTTTTAAATTAAAAAAATTAAAATAAATTTTCAATCCTCAGTCTTAGGATACATCTCAACAATGATAACAAAAACAACAACAACAACGGGGAATTTCAACTTTTCAATATATCTCCCACGGCCGAAATTTTATGCGCAAATAATTTTTAAATATGCATGAAATAAAAAGCGAATAAAACACGAGTGGAAAGCAATATGTTTTATGGGCATAAGAGGGCACACGCGGAAAATGCTATAAATATCGCATAAAACAAGCCCAACTTGCTTGGATGTGTGTAATTTGAGTGCCCGCTTGTCTTCTTGCAGTTGCCACTGGTAACAAATTCGTGCTGAAGAAGCCGAGGAGATGAAAGCTATCAGTTACCACTTAAAAATAAATATTTGTCTAACGTGTGACAGCGTGTGAGCAAACCCGAAGACATCAAAACTACAACCGAACTAAAAAAAGTCAACGATCCTTCAGTTTGAAGAAAAGAAAAAAGGACAACAACTCTTGTGTTCGAAGGAAAAATCATCGACGACCATGCGGAAACTTAAATTATACTTTAGACGACTCAACCAACAATAGAACATGTTATTGGAAGCCCATCGCTCCCGTGGGAGTCGCCCGGGATCAAAATGAGACACCGATAGAAAAATTTGCCCGTTGACTCGAACGGAGTATTTACCTTTGAGGAATATCGAAAAGTAGACAACGACGAGGATGGGAATCCGATTTAAAGTTCGCTTCATTTTTCCGTTTCCTTCCTCCTCGGCGGGATTTGTTCGATGACTTTTACTTCCGGTGGGTTTCGATTATTGTCTGATTTTTTCGAAGCGCACTGTTCACTTTTTTCGGATCATTTTCCACGAGGGAGGACACTCCGCACTGAAAAATTGGAAATGTTTGTTCTGCGGGAAAGTTTCTGACGCAGCGAGCGAGTGAGCTTTATGATTGTTTATTAACGGGCGGTCAACAAGTTCGGATCTTCGTGCGTCCGGGAGAGCCGGCAAAAACGGGAAGAACGTTTGCAGACGTCGCTCGTTCCCGAACGTGTACTGCGATCTATGTTTTCCGAAAGCTCGGCATGCACGCGGATTCCTCCTCGATTTTCCGGCCAGCGCATGCGTCCCGATCGTCTTCGGGGAGTGCTCGCACAAAACGGCATTAACTCGACGATTTTCAGTCGGGAAAACGATGGGAAAGTCGCTTCTTGCATAGATACTTACATTCGGTTACAAATTTTATTTGTTTTCCTTGACTTCCAG
>JARJDZ010007569.1:0-13843 GCA_030264555.1 Aleochara sp. GC000083
TTATAATATGAATTGCTTCTCGGCGCTTTACAAAGCGAAAACGAAAACGAGGGTCTTGCTAGGATGGGTTTGAATTTCCCTTCAATTCTGTATACCTTTCTAATTCTACTTTGAGTTTCGGTCAAAGAAGGAATTCAATGTGGATTTTTCAAACAGAATTTTACTTACATTTCATATTATTTTGAATTTATTTTTTTCTTATATTTCTCGATGAAGATTTCACATTGGCACATAGTCTTTTGTCATTTGAATTTGTGTAATTTATCACACCAATTTTTCTAATTAATTATAAGAACTTTACTCCCTAAATATTTTTATAGACTCATAATGCCCCAATAATTAAAATTTAAGAAAAGTAGAAATGAAGGTACCACTCTTTGGCCGATATATGAATCCAACAGTATACTGGATTAAAATTAAAATCATTAAATAAAAGTTATTACAGAGAGTAAGAGTTTATTACAATCCGTAACTTATAATAAAGGCCAGTTGGCGAGTTGCTCAGCTTAGGACGCAAAACACGACCGATCACCGGCGAGGGCTGAAGTCGACTGCCGTGCTCCAGGGCGCTGGGCACACCAGCAACCGCGCACCCCGTGTCACACCAAACCGCGCGTTACGATACCTAAATAAAAATTCTCGAAAATTTATATTTTTCTAATTTTTAAATATGCGAGATTACCGCCAATTGCTAACATTTAAGTCTCTGTAATTTTTGTTCTAATTTATATATCAGGCCANCACTTCTTGCGCGGTCGTCCTGGTCCACGTGCAGGTGCTTTCTTGGGGCGGCCGCGGCGTCGTATCGGCACCACTGGTGAGGGCACCGGAGTCTCGTGGTCATCCGGCGAATGGAATGGAGTTAGCGATCCCACGTGGTGCAGGTGAGCTGCGCGCCGCGCCACCATATTGCGGCCTGCTTGTCTAGGAGCATCCCTAGGCCATTTATAGCGTTTGCGTCACTTACGTTTGCGCATTGCTTGTAGACGCCGACGGCACTGATGAATGCTTCCACATCCTCGTCGCGGGCGCCTGCGAACCGGGAGCGGCAATCTGCGAAATTGCCGTCCTGTTGTGGGCGTACTTGGGCTTGAGCTGCCAGAAGGAGCTGCATCAGCTGTTCATTGGACATCATCACGGGAGCTGCCATTGTCTCAGCAGATGGTGTAGCGTCGGGGGGTGATGATGCGGTGGTTGAGGCTTTTCGTAAAGATCTCAGGTTATACTGGTGCGTCGGGAATTTCACACCTCGAGGCACGCTGTGCTTGGACGTGTTGTTGCGTTGAAAAGTGCGGCGTCCAAGATTGGGTGCGATGTGTGAGAGGCGCACCGACGTGGTACTATCAAAATGCGCGCGCGTGTTTGCGCGTAAGGCGCATCGCACACTATGCGAGTTTCTACGCAACGTAGTGAAAATAATTTCACTCACTCTCATATAGTTAGAATGAGAACGAGAACGTACGTAGTAGCGTACGCACTTTTGCACGCCAGATGCGAATCTTTTTCCATTGTGCGGGGTTGGGGTTTTAGGTCCCAAACAGACCCGAAACTGCAGGTAGCGAGTACGCTGCGTAGAAACTCGCATAGTGTGCGGTCCCGCTAAGGGTTCAGATCAGGTTTCGGCACAACAATGCACGTTGCGATGCTTCGTTTGCGCGGGGTTGCGAGTCGGAGCGAAGATCGTGATGCAGACCGGATGCAGCTGCGAGGTGCAATGTCTGGCGCGGAGACGAGGTATGGAGGGGCACACGACTCCGTGGTAACTGCGTGTCGAAGAACGGCACGGAACAGAGCGGAATCGCAGACGATGCGGATTCCGTTGCGACGTAGTAACAACGTCGAGTTTGGCACTAAGCGAAAGAGCGAGACGGCACTGCTTTCGAAGTGAGGATGAGTGCGACAACCAACCGATTTGATAACCGATCGCGAATTACTATGGGTAATGAGCACTGGTCGCGAGTTGGCCACGAGTTGGGCGCCAGATTATTACAGAGAGTAAGGGTTTATTACAATCCGTAACTTATAATAAAGGCCAGTTGGCGAGTTGCTTAGCTTAGGACGCAAAACACGACCGATCACCGGCGAGGGCTGAAGTCGACTGCCGTGCTCCAGGGCGCTGGGCACACCAGCAACCGCGCACACCGTGTCACACCACCCCGCGCGTTACAAGAAAAGTATTCATACAACATCATTATTTTCAACCATTTGGTATTCAACAAATTGTACATTCCTCGTTAATGATTTTGTTCTAAACAATCTGTTTAATTGCAATTATAATCGATGCGGATCGCATCGATTATAATCGCATCGAACATTACAAAATCTATTTCAATATTTTTATTTTTATTTGAAATACTTTTCTTAAAAATATATTTTTATTTTATATTTGAATTTAAGAGTGTAAAAAAGTATTTTAATTTTTTATTTGAAATAGATTTTCCCAGAAAAAGTATTTTTTATTTTATTAGAAAATACATGTTTTCAACTATTTTAAAAAGCCCTCGGGCGAACAAAAAATCAAAAATTGATAAAATGGCGGCAGGTTAAATAAAACAGGTACATTTTGCCCAAAATTTTGATCATCTTTGGCCTGCCCAAATTCGATTTAAGATAAGATAAAAAAAACTGGAGGGTCATCGTATGAAGAACTATTGAGAGAAGATGCTAAAAGAATTGATAGCAATCGGATCATTAAAGATAAAATGATCGTTTTCACTGTTATAAATGGATTAAAATCCTACTTACAGCTAATCTGCTATTCCAAGCCGATATAATTCACCTTCCTCTTCCTCAAAAAGTGCTTCTTGAGCTAAAGAAGCTCTTCTTTGAGATGATCGACCCTCTTTTGAACAAGCCCATTGGCGATGATCAGCGATTCGTAGTCTCGTCTTATCCTTAAGAGTCGTATAATCTCTTGCTGCAGGTCCAACTTTTACTTCCATTACATTAAATATCTTTAAAATTGAGGAGTAACCGTCATTGAATATTGAACTTGCCCAAAAATATGCTAATTCAATAGTTTCCATTCCATTATGAAGGTGCTTTGGTAAAAAGTGCCAAAGTAAATCGTAATAACTTTCATTATTGTTTTGAGTTTTACTACCTATGCATCTATCAAGCAATTCTTGCCGAGATAAATCTTCATAAATATGCTTTAGACCTTTTTCAACTTCTGGATCCAGTCGGAAGTAATCGTTACTCAACATTAATTCAGCTTCCGCGCGGCGATAAGCGCACCAACTTTCTGCGCCTTCTGGACAATTATTATGGTTTGGTTTCTCATCAGTTAAACACAAATGATAAAACATAGCCCAGATTGTCTTATACATTTCATCTACATTATCTTGATTTCTCATAATTGCCAAACCGTAATATTTTTGAAGTTTGTTTATTAAATTTACAGTTAACTTTTGCTTTGTCTTACTTCTTCCTCATAACTTCTTATTGGTTTTTTTTTAATTTCGGCAACGTGTTCTCATTCTTTTTTTCATTCTAATTTTTGAACCGGAGTATCATAAGGATACAAATGTAGTAAACCTTTATGAGTGGCACTATCACCCATATAGCGAGAATATTTTACGCCATAGTTACTAATGGAACGACCAAACATATTTTTTATACTATCTACTTCCATTTTTGAGGCAGATCCCTTATAATTAACATCACATTCTTCTTCGTAAGCTTCAGGATCACTCTCTTTTCTTCTTCCCCAAAAAACACAATTTTAGCAGTAAGTAGACTTCACACATGGGCCAACATTTTTTTTGCTGTATTTTTCTGCCAACGTAACTACTCCAAAACGGGAAGTATGACCACGTATTTATTAACAGCTTGTTGCATACTTAGTTTAAAAACGGTTTCGACTGCAGTCCATAAATTTGTGAAACATCCATCAAAAGTTTGATGATAAAATGTGCTTGCTAAATCCATTAGTTCGCAAAAAAATGTGATCCCATTTATGCCGACTCCCAAAAGACGCATCACAGCAACAAGACGTCTATTTATTTCGAATGCATTATCAATCATTGGTCCAGAATTCATGTACGAATTACCACATTCACAAATGAGCTATTTTAAACCCCAGGCCTCTTGGACTTGCTTGGTTAAAAGTAATTTCCTTGTGACAACTTTTGCACACCACTAAATTGCTGATTGCACTAAAAACTGAGGCAAACTGTGGAATACAATATCCATGGAATGGATCAATCACAATATTCTCGTCATTATTATGCAATAGTTTCTCTGCAGACGTACTTGTATTCGCCGTAGATTGCTCAAATGTATGTTGGTTTCTAGTAAATTTCATTTTCTTGTTCTTGATCGGTATCTGGGAACATCGTGAGTTCATTTTTTATCTGAGTAGGAAGATGATTGTTCTCTCATTTTAGAATAAATAAAACGCGCTAACTTACGATGTACTCGATACAAAGGTCACAATAAAACTAAATGTATCTGGCTCCGAAAATACGTGAGGTGGCAGTGAACGAAAAATATAGGGAACTATAGTCCGTTTATTTTCGAGATGGAGTAATAAATCAGGGTGGACAACTCGAAACGGCTTGTGATTGGGTGGTTGGTCTCTTTCAACCAATCACAAACAGTTTTGACCTGCCCGGACAGTTTTATTACTCCATCTCGAAAAAAAACGAACTATAATTATACTTATATATTTCTGTATACCTGGAGACTCACAATAGACCGGAATCGTATTACAAGGGTTGGAAGAGCCAATGCCAATGCAGCTATCTAACTGCCGAGCGGGTACTCTTTTAAATGGCTGTAACTCAAAAATATTTAAGATAACGATTTAAAATTTTTATATGTTATTTAGAAAGGTATAACCTATCGACATATGCAAAAAATACGATTTTTTGAAAATTTCACACTAGGCGTGATTCAACTCACAATTTAGGTACAAAATCAAAATTCATGAATATAAATACTTCGGGATATAAAATGCCAGTCTCCTTGATGTAGCGCAATTTTTCTAAGTCAACCATTTCTTCTTTGTTCTTGTTCAACTCTCAACTCAGCAACTATCTCCCTGGAATCGAGGAAAGTTTCTAATTTAATTTTTCATCAAACTCTTCTATTTAAATATATTTCTCCCTAGTCGTATGAGAATGAGTGGGGAGGTGCCTCAATTCAATATTTTCACATGTTTCATACAAGTATAATCGTATCTGAAAAATTGATATATTTACTCTTATGGGGTGCAGCTCTAGGTGCAGTGTATACCTAAGGTGACCAGATTTTCTGATGGACAAAGCGGGACAACTCTGAATGATGGGGGGGGGGGGTGTTGTTGAACACAAATTTTCATACAGAATAAAAAATAATATTGTAATAATTTCTTATTTTCAATCAACATATTTACAATGTATAAATATAAAACAAATGTATAATATATTATTCCTTTACATATTTTTGATTTGAGTGTATTTGTTTTAATAAATTGTTGTCATTTTTCAAAATATTATAAAAATCTTCGCAACAATTTGTCAAATTATATTTGACACATAGTATTGCTTTCAAAGTTTCAATATTTAATTTGGATTTTTCTGATGTCCACACTTGGTTTACAGTAGAAAAAACGCGTTCAGTCGCAGCGTTAGTTCCTGGTAAAGATAGTGCATATTCCACAATCTTCAATATATTATTATATGGAACATAGTTTGTCTCGAAATGGTTAAATATTTCTAGCCATTTGTTTTCTACGGCGATTTTTTCTGATGCCCAATTTTTAAGCTTTTCCTTGTCAATATATTTTTTTACTAATGACACTTCATTGAAAAGATCATCTTCGGAAATATTACAGTTTGGGAATCTTTGCGAAATATAATCAAATGATTTTTGCACATCGTTCCAATTAAGTTCTGGCTTTAATGTAACCCAATGAAAATGATAAATATCATTATATTGTATCGTCCAGTCTTCCAAATAATCTCTGCAGTTACCATAAAACTTTTTGACATGGCTCATGATATCTTGCCGATTTAATGCACCTTGCTCTTCAAGCTGGTTTATGCTATTGCGGATAGTTAATGATAGATAATTATTTTCCAACCTCTCTTGACATTGACATTTTAAATTATTAACTTCATTTGCTACTTCAATTGCCGATATTTTGTCACCTTCAATAACTTTTATAACGTTCTGAAAAAGAGCAGCTTGATTTTGCAGAAACTCCAGCCAAATTTTTGAAGATTCCTTTTCAAAAAACTTTTCTAAAATCCTAGGACATTTGTCCTGTGATAGAAAGTAGCATTTTAAAAGATCATACATTTTCAAAATTCTTTCGATAGCTGGCAAAAGAGCTAACCAACGAGTTTTACTGTATCCAAGAATTTTCTGATATTCAACATCCGCTGTCTCACAAAATTCTTTAAGCATTTCAACGCGTACAGTGTATATATAAAAATAAGAATATATTTTCACAACAATATTTTCTACATCTTCGGGTAACAAGTCAGCAGCTGTTTGAATGGCGTTATGTATTATATGCGCTGCACACCCAACACCAAGAATACTTTGATTCAGTTATTTCGTTAATTTATAAAAAATATTATTTGTGCCTCTTCTAGCTTTACCTCCGAAATTTGTATTTGTGTTGTCTGCACAATATGCTATAATTTTTTGTTTTAAATTATTTTTTTCCAAAATATCAATAATAGAATTGAAAATTATTTCAGAAGTTTCACCGGGCAAAGAAATTAAATCTAAAATTCTAATTTTTATTCCAGTTTCTGAATCAAAATATCTTATAATGGTTGGAAATAATTTTATTTCTTTATGATTAGATGCGTCAGTATATAAGGATATAAAACTAATTTTTTGCAAGTTTTTGTTTTGTTCCGAAAATGCGTATGGGGAAAGCACATTACACACAATTGCCTCCGCCTTTGTTCTAGCACAGGTAAATTTTTTGTTAAATAGCTTTCTGACAACTTGTGATGCGCAATTCATAGATCTGAAGGAATGATTGTGATTAACAGCATGAAAAGACATAAGTCCTTCTGCTAATGCTAAATTCTTTTCTTCATCTCCATAAGTTGTTTTTCGAAAAAAATCCAGCATTTTGGAAGATGATGCAGCAGTACTTAAATATCTTTTGTGTTTCTGTGTCTCCAAATGTTTTGAAATATCATTCTTCCCGCCGTGCAAAATACTAAATTCACCATTACATGTCTCGCATTTTACTATGTAATCGTTTTTAGATTTTTTAATGAAAGGAAATTCACTTCTTAAATCATCGTTGAATCTACACCCTCTTTTCTTACTCATTGTGTTAAAAATATAAAAAATCAAATCAAATTATATATAATTGTATTTTGATTCTTAAAGATAAATTCAAATTTTAAATTAATTTGTGATTAGCGAACTGGTCAATAGGATTAAATATTTGCAAAATTTCTTTTAAAGTTAAAGTCGGTAATATACTTTTTGTCATCAGTATAAAATATGAAAATAAATAAATTACTTACATTAATTTTGTATTGTAAGTAGTAGATTTGTAGTTTTTATTTGTTTAAACAGTTTGCTAGCATGCAGTACGTACACGAAGTGTATCATCTGAGAGTCAGAATGTAACTGGGTAGTAAAAAAATATATTAGTCGTCGTGGCCCGTAGGATTGTAATTGTAAATTGCAGTTCCACTGCCCAGTAAAAATATATCCTGCGCTTGATATTTTGCCGCTGGAAGCGGATCAGCCGCATCAGGTCTACCTGGATCGGGGCTGCTTCATACTTCTGGTGCTAGTGATAAAAGGGTATATTCTCTTACTCATTGTCAATAGACTAATGAATTTGGGCCTTTTCTGCCGCACAGTATCTTTGATCTTTACCTAAAGCTGGCGGTAACCGAGCGGCTTGACAAGCGGCAAACATTTCAGCCGATCCCCTTAAAGTTGCATAACAAATTGAAGGACTTTCTAAAAGTCGGGACTTTTGAAGAACGTCGCGGGACGCGGGACAAAATGTGAAAAGTCGGGACTGTCCCGCCAAAAGCGGGACGTCTGATCACCTTATGTATACCCCCATATAAGGTGTAATGTATGCGGTCTTATGAGGCACAGTGTATGTGGTCTTATGGGGTGCGGAGTAGGTGCTCTAATGGGGTGCTGCATGGTGTGTAATCCTATCTACTCATGCAAGCCACAATTAACAGAATTATCAATTAATGCGATACCTGTATCTTAGCTAAATATGATAGGCATCCCCTCGAATCCCCTTCTCAGGGCCTTTAGTCGCAAAAGAACCTTTCAAAGTCCTACACATCGACACCTTTAATTTCGACAATACAAACTTTCTAACCATCAATGATCTTTTCTCGAAATACGCCCAAGGCTACCATATGAAGAACTTAACAGGTATACGATTTTGAATAAATTGCAGCATTTTTTCGCACACCATAACTATACCACGAAAATCGTCTGTGATGAAGGGGAAAGAATTCAGAAATCCTGTTAAACAGAATACCTACCAATACTGCCGGATGTACCCTGTACCCGACGACGACATGCGCCTTTCGCCTCGTTGGACTCTCTGAAGAGTGAACTTTGTAACAAGATCGAGACTGAACTCCTGTGTGTAAAAAGATTGTTTACTGACACTGTGCTGTTAATAATCCGGACAAGTGTGTTTTTTCAGTAATTAGTAATTACTTTAAGATATCTTACGATTTATAAGAATGCACTTATTTCTTCTGATTGTAAACGTAGTGTTCAAGATAAGGTTTTTCATAATACCAACGTAACTTCCCAAATAAAATTATCAAAACTGGTTGAAAACATTAATGTTAAGAAAAGGTATCAAATATACTTCAAAGTGAACACCTGGAAAATGTTTAAGAAACGATGAATGATTTTAAAAACCTAGAAGAAGTGGAAATTCACCCGTTAGTGCAAATTGTACATCTACCGAGTTTTATCATGTTTATTATATTAACCACCAGTATAATAATTCTTATACTATATAAGAAAAACCTAAGTGTAAAACGCTGCAAAGTTATACAAGGACGTACGTGGACGTTCTATCTTAAGGAGCGAGGAATCATGTACTCCTGCACCTATACACCCTGTATACCGCGTACTATCTTAATTCATACGAAGATCATAAACCCCTACATCAGCATTTTTTACCTAATTTAAGCACTAGATGTATCAAATTTCCTTGTTATTTAGCTATGTCATAGAGAAGACGCGTTCGCTCCTACCAATATATCATTTTGTACAAGTTAATTCAAAAAACGAATCAGTTGTAAATTTGAAATTGTTGCCAGTAAGATAATTATATGGATTCATACCTCTATCAAAAAACTTTCAATCGCAACTTTCCCTTGCTAAACTTGTTTCAACTAAGTTTAAACACGATCGTGCAAATGACGACTTTTATTCCTATCCTTTTGATATTCCCGATATCACCGGTAATGTGATTACATTACCGTGAATTAAAGAAGGGTACATTACAAGTTCCTGAAAACATGAATTCGCTAATAATTTTTTGCATTTCTAGAACGCTGTATGGCGAACCTATCTGTGTCCCGGTTACCCGATTATTGAACGAATGGTGAAATTTTGGTTATTGACCAGACGGTTAACCCCAGAATACTCACTATACATCGAACGTATATTTTTTTACTTTCCGATTATGACCAATCAGGATATTGCACAAGCTTCAGCATCTAGAAGTTCTTTTAGCTGTTGATAATAAACAAAATGCTACATTGGCTGTACTTGTATGTTGTTGCATGAGTGAATAAAAGTAATTCTCCCAAAAATTTGCACTAAATAGCTTCAATTGGTAACACTCATTATGAGTTTTCAGGTAAAGACACCAACAAAATGAATGAGTATGCAAATTAGAATCATCAGAATATGCGAGATTGAAGGATGGAATAACATTTCCTCCAATGAAAATGCGTTCGGCCGTACCTTAAACATTACTTGCAGTCTCAAGAACAAAGCCTAACTTTCTTCTACTGTACACAAAGAACAAATGAAAATTTATACATGAGATTATTAAAATGTATTTGACAAATGATTAAAATGATTGATATTGATTGATATCAAAACTTAATTTTTAAATTTAAAAATTATGTCGCAGCGTACTAATAGTAAACATTATTAGGCGAGTATTCTAGAGTTAAAAGAACGGGACCACCCGATTTCATATCAGAAAAGTTATTCAATTTAGAACACGACGTCATGACCTTAGTCAAGTGGCCCGCAATTTGATGAAGACGATTACAAACAGGAAGGCGAAGACGGAAATTTTCCCGTACTTGGCTCGGAGTAATACATGTCGACATAAATTCATTAAACAGCAACTCAAAATTACCACATCTCATCATTCCTGAATTCAATATGATGATACTAATAGACTCGGGAGCTGGTCATTCGATTATAAATACCGGCCCCATAGAAAAGTAATTTTTATACAATAAAATATTTGCAGCCACAAAAGTTAGGCGAACGACTTATAACAATCTTCGAAGCATTGGAGTCAGTCACGAATTTCAACTCTTAATCGTTGATTGGCACGAGCAATATGATGCATTGCCATGAAGCTGAGACCTTGAACATCTGCGAGCAATTATCGACTATGAAAATTCTTATCTACGCATAGGTCAAACGGAAATTCCTCTTAACTTTGAATCCAGCACGGGAACAATAACCATACCGGTTAGCGTTGAAAAAGGACCTGGTGTTATACCAGAAATTATGCTAAACTCTACCTCTGCTTGCATCCTGGAATCAATTGCAATAGCTAGCTCGAAATGACATATACTGTACCATTCGATGGAGAATGCGAAACAGACAGTATCACGTCAAAATGTGCTAACTGCCGTGTCTGGCTGCGCAAGTCAATATTCGATTACATTAGTATAGTAAAACTGTTGAGCGATGGGTTTTATGACAGAAAACCCTAATGTTCGATAATCTTTCAATTCCATTAAGACTATATGAAGAGATGTAATACTACCTAACTGCACCCTGTGCACGCATCGGTATACAGTTCTTGGATTGCTGCAGCAAACGACTTTAATGTGTGAATCAAAATTGTTAAATGTAATAAAATCTAGTGAAATCTATAATAATGGCATTTTGATCAAACAGACTACATTAAGATGTAAGAACCATTTATATAGCAGAAAATTACTCCCTAAAAATATAGTAATATAGTATACATAGTATAGTAATATTTTTATTTATTTTATTGTAATGTATACTCAAATTATGAAACGTTTCTAATAACATTTTAGGGAAACTCAGGGAAGCCTCAACTTAATAAGGATAAATTAATGTTCTACAGCTATTATAGGATGAATAAAACTTTACTGATATGAAAACTTAAACCATTCTTTAAAATCAAACACACAAACTGCAGAAAAACTATATCGTTGAAGAAAGGTTGGCGGTTACTATCCGGTAAATAAGTAACTTCGCTAATTATACTAGTGAATTAGACATTTATTTAATGTTGCAGGTATCTAGCAACTGGCGCAACAGCCACAGCATCTTTTAGATTTAGGATTAGTCATAACCAGTTTGGCATAATCATATCATAATCAATTTTGCAGCCATCGTAGCATGCTGTTATGAGTATTATGTTTTGTTTTTAAATTATTTTAGTTGGCGGTGAGTATGCAGTTGTTATACGAATGTGTTATTATAGTTTGTCAAATTGTACATTCGCGTTATTTAGCACCAATTCATCTCATCACAGATATGTCAGAGAAACGCAAGAGAAGCGCGATATTCCAGGGCGCCGAAAAGGCCCTGTTAATAGAAATAACATCAGAGTCGGTAGCAAGTGTGCCCGGCAATAGAAGACGGAGGCCACTATTGAAAAAAAGGAGATAGTTTATTACAGGCGAAACTAATCAGTTTAAAGGAAGCCGAAAAAATGCAGATGAAGAGCATCAAATAAATAAAAGAATTTTGCTCTTGCGGGAACAGCAGGAGGAAGAACGGCTGAAGCAGGAGAAACTAAAAACAAAAATATTAGACATTCAACTCCCAGATTTAGAAAAAAAATTATAAATATAATAATAAATGCCAAAAATATTTGTAAAACAATTTGTAGAATTCAATTATCATTAACATCAAATTGCTCACACAATGCCAGGCGTTTCTCCTAGATCTGTTGAGCCAACCTGAAAATGTTAAACTGAAGCTGAGTTAGTTAGTTAGTTATAAGACCGAAAGTGCGTAAGCGCCAGGCGCCTCATTCTGCACTTCTCCACATTATATTGTCTATAAATTCGTTGGTCCGTCTATTATTTAGGAATCATCAGTATGAGTGCTTAAGTGTACAAGTATGAGTTAGAGTGATCATGTTAAATAAACTTGGAATTGTCGAT
This sequence comes from Aleochara sp. GC000083, assembly GCA_030264555.1. Lineage (NCBI taxonomy): Eukaryota > Metazoa > Arthropoda > Insecta > Coleoptera > Staphylinidae > Aleochara > Aleochara sp. GC000083. The sequence continues at coordinate 12,366 of JARJDZ010007569.1, forward strand.
TTGCGTAAAATTGTCCATCTATAATTCACTAACTTCATAGCCATAACTTTAAACCGCTTTTTCTCGAGTTTTAATTTTAACGTTTTTCTTTATTCGACGGGCGTGATTAAGGAAAAACTATAACATATGAAAAAGAAATCAAAGTTTTGTAACATTTTGTATTTTCGCTTTTGTGTCATTTAATCGAATTCGCTATGAGGAGCATTATCGATTCGTTTCTATGTTAATTAATCAAGATGGCTATGAGAACTATTTTAAAACATGGTCTTTACGATCAATCAAGTAGGCGTAAAACAGAGGTGACAAGCGAATGTGTTTTCGATCGCTGAGTCAGTTCTCCCCAAGGTGTTAATCCTGAAGCTCGCTCCGTCATATCAGTTCGAAGATTAGAATTGTGCAAAATATATTACCATGTTAATAAATATATCTAGGACTTTTACATCAGGAGTGGGGTTCACTTAGAGAAGCCCTGTTTTGATTATGATTTTATGTCCCGCCGAAGTCTCCGAATTCAAGCCCGAAACCTTAAAACACCGACTATGGCTGAAATTCCCCCCGCTGCCTAGCTCAACCTGATGGTAACTCCGTACGAATTTCAACTCGAGACGACCAGAGTTCGGACACTTTGAACAGTCCATTTGTCCATTCACTGAGGTTGAGTCTGGGTGTTAAGATATGATGACACCTGATACCACCAAGATGCATTAAGACGGGAGATGTGCCCACTGCGCATCCAACTTCCAACCCGTAACTTCAAATTGCAAAACAACGCAGAGCATCGAAAGAATGGGTTGGTGGAAGCACAACATAATTTTTGTTAGCTGCTAAAGATTGTACTCATTTCTATATCGGGTATGGTTGCGTCCCCTAGATTAAGACATCATCATAGCCTAATTGTAAGAAATACGGCAATTGGAATGTAACTGGGATCAAGCCTTTTTCATGCCACAATTTTTTTTGCAATTTTAATTGCAGATTCAATATTTAATTGGAATCACAACTTATTCGATAACACTTGAAAAAATATCTTTTCAAATTCCATAAAACATTCAACGGCTTACTCGGACTTGATAACTTGAAACTTCTAGTCTCACATTGATTTGAATAATCAAGTTCTCACAACGAAATCTGCAGCCTTACCAATCCAGTACTATTAAAGCGATAAGAAAGATTTCTTCTCCATTCAACTAAACCCTAATACCATATCAAAGGTTAGATTACCTGTGAAAGAAGACACCGGACTGATAATAGTCGACAGACACACATTAGAAGACGGTGTGAAACTTCGAGAATGCTTGACAAATGCTGTGTTACTTGAGGTTTGGGGCAGACTAAAGAATTTATACAGATTGAATATCTTTTTGGATACCAGTGGTACCTTAAGAATGAATACCACATTGATTCAATTTGATATGCCGCCACCCTGATTATCTGCTGATATTGGTGCATGGATGTTTTCCTGGGATCATAGGGAAGCT
>JARJDZ010007570.1:0-19721 GCA_030264555.1 Aleochara sp. GC000083
ATGAATATATAATAAACAATCCCTGAAAATTTGAATGCAATCGGATCATTAGTTTCGTAGATATTGATGTAAATGTGAGAAGAGAACTGGTTCGTTTCGAATGAACCCCATATTTTCGGTTCGGGTATTTCTGAGTCCCGCACAAATTCGGGACCATGACCAATGTTATTTTTTCGGCAAAATATGACAAATGCTCTTTGAATCAGAAAAATCGGCCGATTAGTTTCGGAGATATTGACGAAAATGTGAAAAGGGAACTAATTCGTTTCGAATGACCTTGATTCCCCCATTCCACAAAAAAAATGTTGCGTAATATTTGATTTAACCCTTTAACGTTGGAATGCGGCGATGAATTGAATATTGATACAGTAACAAGTAAATAGATGCAAAGTAAACAACGAACAATGGGATCGGAATGCGAGGAATGCAACCGCAGAGTACTCCAACAGCATGGAATATAATAGAAAGAATAAATAACAGCTGCGTTACTTCACATAATGTATTCCTATAGGAAATTTTTTTTCATATATCTCAAGAACTATTTGACCGATTTTGATGATTCAAAAAGCATTTTAAAGGGCATGATTTAAGCTTTCACATAAACAATCTGTTTTTGCGTGATAATTATAAAAACAAATTGTATTTCGTAAAAACTCCCCTGTTGACATTTTCACTTATATCGTGTGATGCCCAAACTACAAATGTGGCAAAAGAGGACGGTCACCTGATAGTCATCAGGGTCTTGAAAAATACCAACGTGAAGATCTTCTCTGCGCTGACCCACGCACCACATCAGATGATGATTTTCATAGCCCTCAGACCCCGAAGAGTCGGACTATAGAAGGTCCTTCAAGCGGGAAACCATATTCCGGGGTACTACCACCCGACCTGCTTAAACCTTTGGGGCATTCTGGACTACCCCCAGCTACGCAACCATACACTTATGCTATTCCATCCAGCTTTGGAAGGTTTATTGTTGTACAACATTTTTTCACCAGTGTATAGTGTGGCTTCCGATATCGAATAATGAGATGCAAGGCTCTTTAACTTTTCAATAATAAATTGGGTTCTTGGTAACTCAAATTCATTCATTTGAATGCGAAAAAATGAAATTTGAATATCCGTGGGTAGATTGAATAGGAGTCGAATGAATAAGATGGATCAAATTCCTCGGGCAACATACACATTTCTAGAAGCAGACCGGATGTGCATTAATACCCAGTAATTCCTTCATAATTCAAATAAACCACCATATCCAGACGCTACAGGCTTTGCAAATAAGAAGGTAAAGGTGATTACCCAGATGGCCGTTAACTTAGAGTGTAAGCAAGCGACAAGTTTGAAATGTAAACAGTAACTCATGCTTCAAATCCTATAAATAAGAATTGCGAGCGGAATATAAGATCAAGCAAGGACGCATTTAAACAGTTCACATTGAGCCGAGCAACAATTTCATCGCGGTGATTAGGCGCGTTGGATTCGAGGTTGCGGACGAAGACGATGCCAGTGTGTGCGCATTGCAACGGAAATGCTGCGCTGAAGTGCTCGGCGTGCAGCCTGGTTTACTATTGTAGCAAGGAGCATCAGAAGCTGCACTGGAAAGCGCACAAGGGCGAGTGTACTGCTTTCAAGCTGGAGGAGAACGAAACGATGGGTAGGTACATGGTGGCCAATCGCGACATCAAAGCCGGGTCGGTCATCATGAAGAAGTTGCCCATCGTCATCGGCCCGAAGATGTTTACGAAACCGATATGTCTTGGATGCCATCGACTGCTACAAGTTGACCACGTAAGGTGTACGCAATGCAAGTGGCCGCTGTGCCATCCCCAATGCGAGAAATCCGTGTGGCATGTGCGTGAATGCGCGATTTTGGCGAATGGAAAATTGCCCCCGCCGCGAGTAGATGTCAACCAAAAGTCATCCAGCTACGCGGTCATCCTTCCTCTACGAGCAATGCTCCTGAAAATAACCAACCGTAAGCGCTTCGACGAGCTGATGCTACTGCAGTCCCACATCGAGAACAACGTCTCCAAGCCCGTGTACGAATACCTGGCGCAGACGGTGATGCCGCTCATTAAAAAGCTGAACGTGCCCGAGGCGCACGACATCGACCCGTTGCGCATCTGCTCCATCTTCGATACGAATGCGTTCGAGGTGCGCAACGACGTGGTGAATATTCGAGGCGTCTATCCGACGGTCTCGTTCTTGGCCCACGACTGCACCTCGAACACCCGCCATGTTTGCGACACGGACTTCGCGATGACCGTGATCGCAACGTGCGATATCCGGAAGGGCGACTTGATATGCACCACGTACACGCAGACCTTGTGGCCGACGTTATCGCGGCGCCGTCATCTTCGGCGAGTGAAGCATTTCGAATGCACCTGCAAGCGCTGCAGCGATCCAACCGAAATGCGCACCTTCGTCGGCTCGCTGAAGTGCCAAGCGTGCGTCGGCGGCCTGCTTCTGAGCGTCGATCCGCTCGACGACGACGCCCACTGGGAGTGCACCAAGTGCAAGTGCGTCGTGAGCGCCTTCCAGGTCGACACGCTGAACACGCAAATTCGGCGAGAAATCCTAAGCGCACCGCGTACCATCGCCGCCTTCGAGGAGATGGTGCTGAATTACGAGCATCTGCTCCATGCGACGAACGCGCACATGCTTGACATCAAGTACGCGCTGGTGCAGCTCTACGAAAACACACATTGTAAGTATCGCAATAAAAATAGCATCGAGTACATAGTACATAAAGTAAAGCACATACACTCACCGACTGCCGCCTGAATAGCACATGCCTTCAATTACGTTGAATACCGGCCAAGTGTAATAAAGCACTTGCAAAGTCCATTCGAAACATTCCAATAGTTTATGTGCAACATTATTCCACTCCGGAATCATACATCCACTTGCGACGCTCGAAAGTCTAAACATAGAATCAGGTACTTATTGATCATCAAAAATACGTCCAGATTTTATTAAAGAGAAAACATTGCGTTTGAATTTGATATTATGCTAACGTTGTGCGTTGTTGTATAGATCATTTATATTATATTTGAAATAAAAAATGATAAAAAAACACAAAATAGATTACAGTTATAAATGAACCGTGGACAAATCCGCAAATCCTGGAATATGCGACAGAATATAAAATACGTAAATAAAATACATCATTAGTATCGTAGCAAATTAGAATGTATACCAAAATATAAACATTTTCAACGTGAACAGGGAAAAACTATTAGCAAAAGACTAAAGAGTGGATAATTGGGTATTCAAAAACATTACTGTTACAGTGCATTGATATTGACTAATGAGTCCGCCCACAGGGCAATTTGAATAGTCGCTGAATACAAATGCAGCGAAAAATGCGAGCATTTGCTTCGCAAATGGAAGCTTAACGTAAGCTAAATGCGGGTCAGAATAAAAATACGTTCAAATCAGCTAGCAACGATCTGGTCTATGACTGAGTTACCTAACTAGTTAAATCCGTAGGTGCATCACACGGAGGAAGCGAAGAGAGATTGAAGCGGTGCGTGGAATTGTGCCAGGAATTATTAAAGGTGTCCAGTATTTTAGAACCCGGATGCTCTAGTTTCAACGAAGCGCTGGAGAATTCCATGCGAGATGCCGGCGCTGCATTAACAGCACTCCATGCAGTTTGAAGCAATTAGCTGGATTGAGCAACTGCCTGCCTGCAATGGGTGTGAATGAAAAGCATCATGCAAGTGCAACTTATGGCTTAGTCAAATTTAGCAATCAATAAGGCTGTATTTACTATGTAACACTAGTTACCTATAATAGATGTTATAGCATTTTAAATTCACCTATCCATAATATTTATGATTGTCTTGTCGAGTAAATGTTTGTTTGGGGATGCTTGTCAAAATAAATCCATACATTTGCTCTGTGCCCAACTAGACTATATCTTTAATTACAATTCTATTGCATACACTATCTGTGAGGCATTCATTTATTTCATGATCAGTCAATTTGTAAGCTTTCTGAATTGCATTTACATCAATGACATCATCTAGTTTAGATATGTCAAGAACAGTGCCTTTAATTTGTTTAAAATTATCTTCATTTAAAGACAATGCCAAAATGTATTTGTCTACATGTGTGGCACCAAACTGTTCGAGGCTTCCAGTTATATTCTTCGAAATAGACAAGTTGAATAAAATTTCAGAAAACAACGTCTTAGTTTTGTATTTCTTTGAACATATTGTCTTTTTTGATGCCAACAGCAGGACAAATGGTGATGGAACCAGTGTTGCTTTGATCAAACTGCAGTCAAATGTGCCATTTTCAAGCTGTTGTTGAAGCTCGTTTATGTTTGTTACATCAGCATACAAATTGATATACAGAATCTTGTCTTTTTCAAGCGTTGCTGTATACATGACTGTACTCTAAAATAAGGTGCAATAAGATATATTCAGTAATCTTGAATAAACAATAAAACTTACATGAGAAATTATGGATTGATGAGAATAAAATATAAAATGTTAGGTTAACTACACAAAACATAAACTACCTCCATGCCTCGGGCAATTCTAAAGCCCATCACCCACTAAATATGATGAGACCATAAGCTAGAGATCTGTTAGTAAGAAACTCTGTCGGATAAATCTAGATAAAAGTTAGATTCAGCAGTGGGCGCTGACTTCAACCAACTGCGTTTATAGCAATATCTGGATAGTTAGGTAGGCAACTTTCAATTCATCCGCTTCAGATAACAATTAATGAATAAGATGTAAATGAGAAACGTATTTATTCTAAATCTTTAAAACATTATCTTATTACTTGAAATATTAATTTTATAAAGAGTACTTTTGTTATCTTGCTTCACTGTAGGCATTGAAGTGCAAGTGACCCAAATTAATTAATGTAACTCTCATAATTCAGGATGCACAACGGCAACAACAATTTTAAAAAAGTAGATAGATAAGAAAAAGTCATTATATCGGTAAGAGGTTTCAAATGGGAACATGGAGTACCTATAATTTAATCAATCGCCAGATAACGTTCAAATATTGATGCCCGCTTCGAGATATTGTTTGAATAGATTTCATGTTAACTCAATTGTCGCTTTAAGGATCATTTAAATAGCTGCCCACATTTGAAAGCCTCACATTTTGGTTTAGTTTGTGTACAAGTTCAATATTTGGGACAAAATGAAGTTCCCCATCGTGTTAAGTTTATTATTCGTGACTTATTCAAATGGGCAGAATATAAGCCTGGAAACATTTGAGCCGATTGGTAAATCGTTTCCAGATCAGCGCTATCGCCTTGGAACGTTTCTGCGAGAAAATCCTGAAGATTACTTTTTACCCAGAACTATGATTCCCACAAATTATCAACTTGTTGTAGAACCTTTCATTGAATTGGAGTATTTCACTGGAGAAGTCAAAATTACAGGGTACTGTGATCAAGCGATTGAAAAGATTGTCCTGCATGCATTAAATTTGAAGTTGAAAAATATTAATGTGATAGCCAATGAAGAAGAGCATCAGTTCATCTTGCAATTCGACAAGGAAAAGGAGTTTGTGATCATACAGTTGGAAAAAACATTGATGGCAAATACAAATATTACAGTGGATATTAAATATGAAGGTCAATTACACATCACGAAAAATCGAGGCTTTTATATTGCAAAATATAAGACGAAGTCTGGCAAAGAGGAACATATGGCCACAACTCACATGGAGCCAACAAATGCTAGAGAGGTTCTTCCCTGCTTCGACGAACCAGCTTTGAAAGCGACTTTTGAAGTGCGCGTTATCCGCCCCAAAAACTTCAACTGTAAGACCAACGCCCCAATAATAAAAGTTACACCTCAGTAATATTCGACCGAGATATCAAAACAAACTTAACTAAATATTTGCATTTTAGTAACGACGAGAAAGACATGGACATCTTCCATAAAACCCCATTAATGTCCACGTACTTGTTAGCAATCGTCGTCTCGCGCTTTGCGACAATCGAAGCGACCTATCCAGACCAAACGACGCACCAGCTCCACGGGGATGTCGACGATTTGCAGAATGAATTCGGCGATTTGGCACTCTTTACCAGTCGGCAAGTGATCAGCGCAATGGAGGCTTATACCGGCGTCAGATTCGATCTGCCGAAGATCGGCCAGGTTGCTATTCCAGCGGGATACTTTGGAGGCGCGATGGAAAACTGGGGACTGGTGGTTTACGGGTAGGTGATAAGAAATCGTATTGCAGCCATCATTTGAACTATGCGATGCAATTGATATTTACAGCGAGGAATCGCTCCTGTTCAAACCGCACATCGATGGAGTATTGCATAGGCAAGGAGTGGTGAGTATTATTGCCCATGAATACGCTCATCAGTGGTTTGGTAACCTTGTGGGACCGGCGCAATGGGCGTACACCTGGCTGAACGAAGGATTCGCGACCTTTTTCACAATGAGACTTCCATCGATTCTCTATCCGGAATGGCGCTACGAGGACCAGTATGCGTGGAAGATACCGAGCGCGATGGGCTTTGATGCAAGCGCGTACACAAGGCCCATGACGCTTCCGGTTGGAAAACCGGAAAATATCGCAGCGATGTTTGATGTCATCGCTTATGACAAATGTAAGTATTGACATCTTCTCGTTCTTTCTAGGCATAGTTGAATAGTTAACTATCTTGAAAGACATTTTAAAATGTCATTTTGAAGATATTTAATTTTTGTGTTTAAAAATTGATTACCGTATAATTGGCAATCAAATATGAAAATTCAAAATGCAAAATATTTTTGGTATGGGCAGGCATAAGCATCAGGAAGTATTGAATTGATATCATGTTTTGAGAGAATGTCAAATATGCAGATGGATATTTTATAACTTTTCCTTCAGTTACCCAAAAGCCGGGCAGAAATTGGGCTGAATCTTTCATTCGAAATATTTAATCGTGAATAGAAACTATCCGGATGAAATTGTTTTTTTGGAACATTCTATGCATTTTCCTGGAATTGTAGATTGGCGAAACCGTTGATGAATTAAAATTCCATTAATTAATTAGACTAATTGACATTTGATAATATCAACTATATCAACTATATAAAACGAAGTATTTTTAACATTTAAATGCTGCAAAATTGTTATTAATCTTTGCTCGTGTACTCATAGCCAGCTCATTCTAGGAAATATGGTCATTTAAAAAGTATTACGTTTCACAGAAAATACTTGCTCATAATTAGGTCCTTCAATAGGTGACCTGCATTAATTTGCAACAATACTTCGCGTGGATTCGAAAATATATAATACCAAAGCAAATATTTTGTCCTGGCACCTTCCATTTAGTTCTATACATTTTTTTGATAACACTATTTATTATATCTCTAAATTTAGTGAATTTGGTAGACATGTTTTCTTGTTTAGTTCGAGACTTGCAGAAATTTGAACAGAAAGGTTCATATTTAGTAACATTTTATAGCCAAGGATAATAAAAGCAACTTAAAAACCTGGGAAATTAATTATACCCTTATATGAGTATTTAATAATACAATAGAAACATTCTAAACAAATAGTATTTTTTTTTGGAATGTTTCTCAGAATGCCTCTCAATTTTACGTGTAGTTCTATTTAAAAATATATGTCCTGGTCATCAGACATTTCGACACGTATGTACCTGTTATTCCAGAAGGTTTTATGGTATCCTGAATTACTAAGGATTTGTTTCTTCCTCCTGTGGGTACAGTAGGAAGTTTATTGATAATATTGGTTGGGTTGATTACTTCCCACCTTTGTATTTATATAAAAAAATTCAAATCTTTCTTGTATTGCAGCTGCATGCGTATTGCGCATGTTCGAACATGTTCTAGGACCAGAACTTTTCCAGAAAGCAATCAACGTATATTTAAACAAACGGTAGCTATGTCGCTAATCATTTTCTAGAAAGATTTAAGAAATGACGTGACATTTTAGTGCCTATAACTCCGCCACTGCAAATGATGTAATCGCAGCGTTTGAAACAGTATCCAAAGAAGTAAACATCCGTGAGGCTTTCGACTCCTGGCATTTACAGGCTGGCTTCCCTCTCGTCACAGCAATCCGTAACTACACAACAAACACCCTAACTTTGCGCCAGGAGCGTTTCCATTCGGCCAAGGATGCAAACCAAACCGACGAATTATGGCACATTCCCATCAATTTCTTCACGGCCGCCTCCACGTCTGCAGAGCGTGCAAGCACAAAGCCCGACTTGTGGCTGGACAAAAAGGAGATCACAATCGATCTGGACAATGTACCACTGATATCCTCCAAAGGCTTCATCGTATTGAACAAACATTACACTGGATATTATCGTGTCAACTACAACATCGAAAACTGGAACCGAATCATTGCGGACGCTCATCGGTTTGTCGGAATGGACAAAAATCAGGTGCAGTTGTTGGAGGACGCGTTCACTTTTACAGAAATGGGGAAATTAACGTACGATATTCCGTGGAAGCTCGCCAATGCTTTCCTCACGAATCAAGACGACTATCTACTGGTCAGATCGTTCATGCCACATTTCGATGAACTTGTTGAAAACTTCTACGAGCATGAAACATATCCTCGTGTCCAGGTATCCTATACATGAAGACACTAAATAACTGATTAATTGGTGTATTTTTTCAGAAATTTCTGATCAATATGCTTCGGAAATCGTATCGCAGTTATTCAAAGGTACAGTTCGATGGGAATCCTATACAAACTCTGATCCGTATTGAATTGCTTCCGCGTTTGTGCCGCCTCGGCCATCAGCAATGTCTCAACGAAATGAACAACGAAATGTTCAAGGACTATGTCCTGACATCGCCGAACCTGCAGGAAAGCGTGCTTTGCGCAGGGATGATGAACACTAGTAATTCCGTCGAGAAGTTCAATACGTTGCTGAAGCATATTGAATTGCAAAGCGAAGAGGAAGTGCGTTCGAGGTTTACGCGTGCGCTATTTTGCACGAAGGCAAAAGAAACTGGACGAATGTAGGTGCTCATCATTTTACCTAGACTCAATTAATTGTCTTTGCTATTTTTAGGATACTAGATTGGATAGTCCAGCCGGAAACAAAACCTATATCAGTTAGTACCATATCAATTATTTACTATTTCATCTCGGACTATGACAACGCCAAAATTGCTTTTAACTATTATCTCGAGAACTTCACAGTTTTAGCACAAAGGTAAATTTGAACTCACAATTTAATGTAAACTGACGAATTTGTTCGTAGATATAACTTGAGTGACATGAAGACGTTCTTCCGTTTAATTTGTGGGAAAATTTACTCGGAAAAATATGTGGACAAAATAGATGCTTTCATCGCATCATCAAACTTGACAGAGGAGCAAGTCAACATGCTCAAGGATGCAGAAAAACTTATTCAAGCAAATGTTAATAAGACTACCGTGCAGAGAAACCTAATGATGCCTTATTTTGAGCAGTTAATATAAGAAGAAAATGCAATAATTAACTGTAACATTATTCTAATTAATTTCATTGCTAACAACGCCCAAAAATGCTAATTGAATGTATATTTTTTAGGACCTTTGAATTTGTTGCTATTTTACCTCCATTATAAATCGTCATCCTTTTTCAACAATAACTTTTAGTAAATATAAAAATGTAGCACCTAATATTTAATTTTACTGCATCTGTTCCGGAGAATTTTATTTAGCGATATCAAAACATTTTTTTGTATTTGCAGTATTTTTAAACTCCCACGCTTTTTGCACTAAAATTGTTCCTTCGTCAATATTGTGATCGACATTAGTTTTGTTCGTTGAATGTAGTGCTTACACAATTTTGAACTTTTTTTAAATTTTACTGCATATCAACTGATGACATTTGGAATATTCTGTTCGTATTCCGGACAATTTACAAACATTCAATTTTGGCTTTCGAATTCGAATTCGCGACCCGATGATCAATCAAGAAAATTAGAACCTGAATGCTCTAGTTATTCATCCAGCGCAAATTATGACTGCCAAAAATATCTGAACCAACAACAGATTGCACTCAAATGTTTGTTCTGAACAATCCTAGTACTAATAATAAATCTACCTGTATTTTACAACTTTGAACAAAGCTATGAATTGATAGAAAATCGTTTATTATAATTTGTGTATTGTTAGATCGATGAACATTAAATTAATTTTACTTCGATTAAAAATGCCATCGTTTCCATCCTAAGCGTTAGTTACAGTCTTGGGAATAAGGCATCACATAAATAATTATTAACGATCTTTTTAAACATTCAGAGCCTATACTTTACTAAAATATGCTAGGAAGTCTATTAATCAATTAACAAAGTAGATACATAAAACATTTGAGGAAGAACAGCAATATAAAAGCCTCCAGATTAATTAAAATGGGATTTATTATTGAAACGAAATGACTAAGAAATGCAACAAAGCTCAACTATTTAAATTGTAGCGTAGAACTTTCTCAGCATGCAGCATGAAATATACACTTTTTGATGAAATCTACAGGCTAGATTATTCTAATATAGCCAACCAAAATTACTTAATTAATCTCTAATCACTATGTGCAGTTGTTTAGAAAAATGAGTAAGGACTACACAAATCCCAGCAAGCCCCAAGCCTACTGCTAAATCGCCAAATAAGTCTGATAGTTTTATTTGAAGAAAATCACAATGATTACAGATAATCTAAAGAAAGGATGAGATACACATATATCGAATCAAATTATGAAAAGAACAGTACAAGATTAAAACACCGTGTGGACTAACGCGGACTGATTAAAATCGAGCTGGTTTTAGGTATGGCACAGGGGTAATAGTAAATATCGAATAAGGGTTGGTGGCGGTAGTAGGCGGGCATGAACAGATGAACCTTTGTCTTACTTATTACTCTCAATTCCTTTTTGCGCAGATTATCGTTGTGATCCGACGGATGCCTTCGCATTGCGATCATTCGGGCTGCTCCTGCGATGGCGTCTGCGCCGCCGAGCCCGAGGTGGAGCCGCCGCGATTCGGGACGTAATCGGGCGGCAGGACGGCGTACGGACGCGTCTGGTTCATCTGGTACTTGAGCTCGAACTGCTCGGGCCTCAAATGCGCGTTGATGCCCAACTGCTTCATGCTGACCACCGTGTCGAACAGATAGTCGTAGCACTCGGCCATGGTCTTCGCATGCCGCCAATCTTCGCCCCACACGTACACCTGCAAGTCGCACCCGGGGGTAGCTGGTGAGTCGGACGGAAATCGGGTCTTGGCGAAGGACAGGATGGTGCAGGAGTATACTTACGCCATGGCGGCGCACCAGACAGGCGCTCGCTTCCGGATAGGCCTGCATGGCAACCCCGAGCCGGTCCTTCAGATCCTCCTCGTACAGCGTGTTCTCAACGATCGGAACGACGAGCTCCTCGTTGTAGTCGAAATTGCGGCCCAGCTCCGTGTTGCGGATGCCCTTCATCATCTCCAGGTGGGTGCAACGGAACTCGCGGCCCGGGAAGAGTAGCGTCACCAGCAAGGCAGCTGTGTGGGAGTGATGCATTAAGGTACAGAAAAAAGAGGGCAGAAAGATGCATGCAAAATTTAGGCACTAGAAGTGTGAGTATGGTCATCCGTTATTTTCGGGCTAAGATGGTCCAAGGGGACAATTGAGGTGTCCACAGCACCGCACGACGAGTTGCGTTTGAATGGACCTAGCGGAACTATCTTAGAACGCACAGACCCATAATGGACCAACAGTGGCGGATGAACATACAGGGTCTATGCAAATTTACACCCATTCTACGACTCGTGATGAAATGCTGGTTACCTTTCGAATGCGTATGGATGACGGCTCCGGCGTCGCGCTCCAGGTATGCCGTCATGAAGAGTGAGGTGCATGCGCTCTTCTTCAAGCCCTTCCACGCGGGTGGCACCTCCAGGTCGCGCCCGGTCATGTCCGTCACGAAGATGTCTTCGGGAAGCAACCGTTCCTTCTGGACGCCTGATGGGGCTATGTAGATCTTATCGTTGTCCCGGATGCTGATGCCGCCACCTGCACATATTTGAAACCGGAAGTATAGTATGTATTTCCAGAAAGGAAGATGTGGATGAGGAATTAGGAAGCATTTACCGGTTCCGGTGACCCATCCCAGATTGTAGAATTGCCGGCATAATTCCGGTATCAAATTCCGCGGATGCTCCGGATGGAAGTTCGGATCTCTAAACGTCATGTCGTAGCAAGCCATCCTCCTGGCTATTTTCCTCTGATCTGTTATGTGCAACACGGTGACGCGTAGCGAAACGCTACCGAAGAGAAAAATTCCTCGCTCGCTTGGTGCGGTTCGTGGACTTGGCGTGAATATGGCAAACGGTCGTCTGAAACAAATAAGAGCGGCATAAATCGGTGCACTGATCAATCGCTGGTGAGCAGGGCGAAAAAACGCGAGCAACAGTGAAGCACCAAGTGCGCCTTGGTTGGCTTTCTGGTAAGGCACGAGTGCCATCCTGGAGCGACATGGCGAACGCTACGAATTCGGTGCCGGGCGCTTTTATCTTTGCACCGTTTCCATACGGAACGAGCGCAATCGGTAAGCGGCGATTTGTAAGCGGTTAGCGCAACAGATTGTACCGCTTGATGCGATCGATGCGTTTATGGCGATGCACGGTGCGCAAAGGCGCGCATTTTTTGCACTCGGTATATGTGTATCTGATGGCGGCCGCATATGTAAGCAAGTTGGCGGACAGCGGCATGAAAATCCCACGGACGCGCATGAATGCGCAATGAAGTTGCGAAGAAGACTCTTTGCCGGCCGCCGGCCTTAATCGGCTAATTGTAATCGAATGAATCGGCGATGGCAGTCACGTTTGCGGCTTGCTGCTGACCTGTCATGATGGCTGCTAGTCGTTAGTGCCGTGCCACTACTGCTCCTTTTGCAGTCTGATTAGATGGCGAATGATTCCTAACGGAAGGTTTTAGTTTCTGCCCATTTAAATTCAGTCGACCCTTCACTCAACGCAACTAACTTAAAGTCAAGTAACAAAATACTGATTCCCACATCTTCAGCATGATCTTCAAAGTTTCACAAACGTTCCTTAATTCATTGATTAGTTAGTAGTACTTACTTAAATTTGATGTTCGTTATATATTCGGCCAATAGGAGTTAAGGAATTGGATTTAATCAACGCTTGTGACAATTGTGACATTTAATTAAGATTAGCTACCTTAATGATCATTAAAATTTAAGGAACATTTGTGAAAACGAGCATGAAAATGGGAATACCGACAGAAACAGGATAAGTATATCCTTCGATATGTGTTATACGAAATACAATTTGTTTTTATAAATACAAAGTAATAACAGAGGACTTGAAAAATCTAAATTTCGTACAATTCATAAATTCCTACAAGCGATAGTTTAAATCATACCCATAATTATTTTGCACAACACGCCTGAAGAAGTTTTCACTTAAAAAAAAAATTAAATATAAGAACATTGGCAATGGTTAATGCATACATTGCTGTAAAACAATTTTAATGGGCTATAAAATTAGAGATAAATTAATTAAATGAGTCTAATGGTTAACCACTTAAGCCAAATTTTGCTGAATAATGTGAAGGTATTTATGTAGGATTTTGTAAGCAATATCTGTGAACATATTTGTTCAATATAAATATAATAATGCTGTGTTACAAAATTAATCGAATACCTGGATTATTCTGTTTAATCCATTAAATAACTAGAGATGAAGAGAAACCAATATTCAATCGAATTTCATTATTTTAGCTGGTTAACTATGCAATATACAAACAAAACTTTTCAAACGGAAACTTTCATAACAGTTACAAGTGGTAACAGAGGAAAATATTGGCTAATGAGGTCCGAAGTTGTTTCCCACATGTTTCCTAGTAGTTGGCAAATGAAAAGCGATATAATGAAAATAAGCTTCAGGACGCTCAAAGAGTAAATTTGAATCTCGTGGCAAAATGGCGAAAACAACAATAGTCCATCAAGTATGTGGATGGGGGCATGGGAGGCAAACAAATTGTTTCCACTCAGCAGTAAAACGGAAAACGCGCAGCGCGACGATGAAGAATTTATTAACTTTCAAATGCATGGCTGTGCTTGAGTGTAGTGCTGCGGGGGCGGCAAGCCGGCCAACCGACCGGCCACCACACCGCGCTTGACATGCACAAGTCGAACAAAAAACCGCCGGCGGCGAAAGCGAGCGGGACGAAATCAATGACAGCCATAAAACCGGAGGCGGAAAGCGCGCTCGAGTGCAGCCGCCACCGGCATCGCCGCCGCACCAGCACCAGCTTTCCGTCGGCGGGCGGCGAATGTCATCCGCAAACTGGAAACAATAAAATTTAATCTATGTACTTGCTTGCTTCGCGCACTTCGCGGAAAGCGAAAGCCACTTGGCGGCGGTTCAAGGGTGCACCAGGTTCATCGTCGGCTGTGGGGGCAATCGCTCAATTTCCAATAAATTCATTCGTGCATGCCTGATGGGCGCGTCACTTTGCAATTGAAATCGGCGCTGTAATAGCGCGACGTAAATTTCCGCCCGGTTGTAAATCGCCGTACGAGTGCGTCGTCGTGGATTTCGCGAATCGGGAGTGCTTTTTGCGGCGTGTCGTCGGAGCGCAGGCAGACGAAATAACACACGCAGCCATAATTCGGCGTTTCGTTGACGATGCGAGACGCGCGCCGTGCTGTTCGCTCGCTTCCGAACACAATAATTTCAGATAAAGCGGCCGTAACTCAGCATCAAGATGCAATTTGTCCGGCTATTATTTAGCGCATTGTCTCGGATTAGATCTTAAGTGACCGGCGAGGGGCGGCGTGAGTGTGTTGCACTACAAATTCCTCACGATTTTATTTATTTCCGTTTACGATTCACTCAAAAAGCACTTACGAATCTCCCTCCCTGCGTGAGGAAAATATGCACTCAATTTGCCTTTGTTCATAACGCCGCGCCGTGCGAAAATTGGCTCGACCTTCCAAGAAGCGGCGGGATGTTCGCGAAAATCCCCGCGGGTTTTTTATTGCTACGCCGAAACATCTTAGCGCAGGTCAGTGCTAATGCGAACCTTGACAATAAAAGCGCCGAGTGGAAAATGAAGGACGCGCGCTGCTATCGTTGCCGCCGCCGCCGACGACGACGGCGGCCGTCGGTAGCCGGCTGATCCTGAATTACTGGATCCACTCTCAGAATCGGCCGCCGCCTCCGGGCTTTGTGCATGAGTCGTAAACAGCAAAGTAGCTCACGCAAACACGAATGCAACAATAACTGCATTAGATTCGCGAAGTGATTTCGGCAATAATTGTCAACTAATTGGACAATGCTTCCTAAAGTATAAAGTTATACAGTTAGAGAATGGTGGATTCTTTCGTAATTCGAGCATTTCGTGACAGTAGAGGCGGCGACTACGGAATTAAGAAGTTGGGTGCACGCTTGTGGGTTCGGTCCTTCGGGTGTTCACCCTTTTCTGCTTGCTTTTCAGCGTTATTTTATGGAATTGATATAAATTTGGTTTCTTTCCTGCCGGCCGTTTTCGGTCGGTCGTATTGCTATAATAAAAGCCGCGCGACTGGCGCAGATTTCGGTGTCCGATTGAATGAACTGACCCATTCGCATTTATTGAAGCCATCAACAGCTATCAGTGCGTTCGCAGTTACGCGTCCAGTTGTGAGTTATTGCCACCCGGAAAGATGTTTCAACGGGCACATAAGTCACGGTTTAATTTGACATGTGGACGCATCATCTCCATCAAAATTGACATTTACTGGTTAAAATGGAAATTTTGGTATTCTCTAATTTTTAATTTCAACATTGGTATTTGGTGAATTACAAAAGTTCTTTTCATAAATTTGGAAAAATGAAAGTTTCTTTTTAAATATCAGCATATCTTGTGTATGAGTTTTCCAAATGTTTTGTTCACAATTTTTAAATGTGTCCCCTTTTTGATGCAACTGCATTATAATAAATTCATTGGCTTATTTCCCCTGAATGCATATTTAATTCTAATTACAACAATTATACACAATATTAAAATCGAATTAATTAGATCTTATTGGAGGGAGAGATTAATTTTGGTTGTGATTCTCATCTAATATAAAAAGTGATTCTTGAATAGACATTGATTTGCAAAATTGCCACGTTTTTCAATTTTAGATAGATCCCCAATTTTTTTCGTCCACGTGGATATAGAATTATCAAGAAAAGATAATGCAATCCAAATCAGAATGCGGAATGCATTTGAGTTTTCTAATTGTCAAAGTCACATATTCAAATCGTGAAAATTAAGACTTCTGGGACAATCACAATTCTTCTTTGTCACACTTCTCATCAAAAACTGATCCATTTTAAAAAATATTGCTACGCAAAAATAAAACTGAATTAATAGAATTTTATTGGGAAAAATAATTTATTTGGACTGCATTTTTCTAGTTAACATAAGGGTAAAGAATAATTTTAAATACCAAATAATTGTCAAACAAAATGATAATTTCTGTTGACATACGGATAATTTCGGATCACCATTAGGGTGCTAGGGGCCATTGAATGATGGTCTTCAAAATTCTTCAATAATCTTCCTCAGTTTTTCTGCAGCATGCCTATCAAATTTGGGAGTCTCAACATTTTTCTCGCATGCGTCGTACTCGGCGAAGTCCGATATGAAATTGGGCCCAGCAGTCCCCTGCGAATTCTGAGCAGCTTCAAGGATCTCCCTGGCTCGTCTGTTGGCGAGCTGCAGGAGTAGATCAAAAGTCGTTTCCCCATTTGCAGTCTCTTCGCCTGAAACCTTCTCCATCATTTTTTTTCTTGAAGTTTAAAGAGAATATCTTATAGATGTTCGTTACTTGTGTGATGTTTTTTTGATTTTATCGTTGGCAGTTTGATTTGATGTTATTGTTTGTTATCTGTCACGCCAGCTCACTTGGTTTCCAAAATTATTCATTTAATTTCGAATAGTTTGCACTCAGGGCATGCCGATTGGTTTAATTTGATATTTGGGCGTGTGAAGTATAATAAGTGTTTATTGATTTTGAATTATTATTTTTTTAACATAATATGGATTCTGGTTAGGTATGTGATTTTTTTATTTTTTATAGTTTTCTAAAAAAAAGTGGTGAAATTGAAACTACCAACGTCTACTCGTGTTAGTATAAATACAAGAAATAATACTCAACGAATCACAATTACGATACAAATAAGAAAAAAACAATTTTATATTTAGGTAATATATTGCGAAAATGAACACGCGCATTAAAGCGTCGTACAAAATTTTTGCATATCATAACTTTTTTTCTATAAAAGAACAATGACAACATAGTTAATTTGTTTGAAAGGATACAAAAGTTTTAATTTTCGCAGACTCGTCCATTTTTTAGACTACCTCAAGTGTGATTCTTTTGGCCTGATTTTATTTAATGAATTTTGAAGTACAATTGTTCGAAAAAGTTGTTGTTTATTGTTAAAATACTGAACAAGATTTCGAAAATAATGCAATGATTAAAGTTAAGAATTGGGAACGGGACAAAAAGGATAATTGAAATTCCAATGAGAAAATTGCCATTTCTCAGAATAGGCAATCATATCGCTACTTTATGCAACAATTTAAAAAGACCTAGATCATGAGCTATTTTTAAGCCAGAATCTTTCCCATTATGCCAATTCCCTAGAGGAGCCCAGCGTGATTCCATGCAAACTTTTCGCCCGTAATAAACTTAATCTGTCAATGTTCTGCCTGCATGTACGCTCGTGTATAATAGCTATCATTGCATTACGTGCTGACATGTAATGCGCGATACATTCGCAGTGTCCACTTTCAGCGTGCAGGCTGGCTCTGTGTGCCCTCTAATTTCCGAGCGAGCTACATGCACGCCGATGAATACGTGTTTACGCGAGCGCGAATGAAAGGCCTGACGTATTTCGCTATATGCACAACGGCGCGAAGAAAACACGCAAATTCGCAAATAATGAACGCGCCGCCTCCGTCGGCGGTAAGCAGATTGGATCATTGTCCGGGACGGCAGCGGGCGAATTTATCGCACACCATGCACATGAACATAGGCGTATGTGGGACGCCGATCGGGACGTCGCCGCCGCCGGTCGGGTGGCGGTGCATGGCGAAATGTTTTGATTTCGCACTTTGATGTCCGCGCCGAATACTTATTTGCGCAGCGGAGGCGGTGGCGGCGGGCTATTCAGCACGTGCCACCCCCGCGTTCGCAAACGGCGCGCGAAGACCGCCACCGTGAAATGAAGGGCAAGCGAATGCAATTACGCGCCAACGAGCAGGCATTAGTGTCCTAAAAAATTGTTGCCTTTATGCTGATACGGCTGAGAAACCTTGAACGTCGCTGGCGGTCGGCACTACGCAAAGTGTATCGATGGCAAATTTCAATTGGTCGGCACAATTTTCTTTGGGGCAAGGAATTTGTCAAACAAAACGAACGGTTTTTGTTTGTTTTTCCGGCGCCCTCATTCCCTTCAAAATGTTGTTGATATCGAATGGGGGATGCGACGTGTGTACATTGTAATGTATTTTTATGTCCGAGGGGAACTTGTTCTGCTTCGTGCGTATTGTTTAAAAGTGAATCACAAATTATGCTCCGTTGCTTTTCGCTGTATTTATTTTTGCCGAAAATGTCATTTTGGAAATGAATATGAATTGTACTCTAATTAATTAACTGCAAATATACATATATATGTGTACCAAAATGCTAAGAGTGTATTGATATGCTCTATTATTAAAGTAAAAATGTCAACGTTGTTTTAAAAATCCATTTATTATAATTGTTGTTCTTGTATGAGTGCAAATATCCTACAGTATGCAATGTCTACAGTTTTTGGTATAATTATTTAGGTATTTTAGGCAAATCAGTTTCTTCCATAGGCTTTCATTCTAATCTACTATGATGATGTGAAATTTCATTTCGATGGGGTTTTAGAAATAGCACATATTATAATTTTATAATAAAAAATTTGGACAATCTATAAGAATACTTTTGAATTACCAAAAGATATGACTATTTTTATGCTAATGTTAATGAGTTTGTTTTTCTCGACGGTTTTTTGATATACTAATTCATAGAAAACTACAAAACTTATTGATAGTTGATGTCAGTAATAATTGATAATATTTTGAAAGAGTGTCAATTTCTGTCTATTAATTGCTTTGGCTGCTGAAACTTTGTCGCTGGAAAAAAGCATCTTCACTCCGTTTAATCGGAAAATATGTGTCACCTATTTAAACAACAGAAATATATATACATATCTAGATCATTTCAACATTCAGAGTTTATTACTGAATAAATTGAATAAAATTCCTTGTGAATTTGTTACTGCTGTCCTTATTACAATTTTGCGTCACTTTGGATTGAGTATCTATTTTGCAATGATTATGTGCATTACCACAAAAAAACAACTTTATTATTATGAATAAAAAGGGCATCAGCTGTCTTTTGCTCGTGTTCAAGCCTGAAATACAAAAATGGACGGTGTGTGCTTTAAGATCACAGGATAGAAGTGAAAACTGAAAAACGTCCACAGGGATGTTTATACCTAATACAATTTGTGCTTATAATTACCAAGCAAAAACAGAGTGTTTACGTAAACGCTTAAATCATGCTCTTTAAAATGCTTGTTGAATCATCAAAATCCGTCAAATAGTTCATGAGTTTTAAGAAAAAACATTTCTCATTAGAATTTACATTGAAAAATTAAAAATGCACCTGTTACATAATAAGTTAAAATGTATCAAA
>JARJDZ010007571.1:0-19757 GCA_030264555.1 Aleochara sp. GC000083
TCGGAACTGTGAGCATGGACGTTCCGAAATTCTCACATTAGTTGTTGCTCCTTTCATTTCGCCTTTCATGTGTTAACATTCTCCCCAACGTTTCGTCTAATCGGGATTTGTTATAGTTTCAAAGCGTGTGATGTTAACATCTTCTTAAAACTTCATGGAAGAACTTCATGTTATATATCAACAAATTCAAAATATTTTTCACGTTCCGCAACCTTGATGCAAGTTCCCAAGAGATTTCTCTCTTGCTATGGCGTCTATTTATTGAGGTTAAGCACAGGAAAACAAATGCCATTAGCTGTGCTCGCAGCGGATGCTTAATTGATTTCTGATTCAGATATCAATAGTGATTCATGCTGGATAATTACTGGTATTTATGCACAATCATTGGAATTAAATTACGTCCGTCAAGATTACAAATCGGCTAATAATTTTAAACATTCATTAAAATCTATTTCAGAACTCATCTTCTCACTGAAAAACAATTAACATGATTGTATTTATTCAATGAAACGCTAGATGGCACCTCATTGTCCATTAATCATGAAGACATCTTCACATGGAGTGCATGTAATTAGATATCTGCCTAATTATTCAACATTAGAGGATAACAAATGACTTCTTCACCAATGCATTCGGGCATTTACTTAAGTATCTTCAAGTTGTACTTGCTTGTGGTCGTCATAGAAGCAACAACATTTAATATCCAGACAACATGTTTGAGCTGTGATTCTTCTCGCCTAATATGAAAGAGAATTGATTATGGAATTTACATACGAAAACGCATGATGACATCCTACGCAATTCTAATGCGTCTTCATAATCATGTAATGTGAGTTGTATGCAACCAACATTACTTCTAACAATCTAACAACTAGGTGTGACATCTCGTGCCAGAACCTTAAAAAAATATAATTAACTCATCATTTTCATAAAAAATATTAGTACTCACTGCATTTTTATAATTTCCATGGTTGTTTACCATTCCTTTTGTTTGGTAACGCATATTTAGTTTTATTATGTCGCTCTGAGCGTCAGTTCGCAACTTCAATCCACAGCAAACCGTTGTCCGCTGTTGTTCGTTCTGTTTGCATATTTTATTAATCCAAGAGGAAGTCCAACGTCCATCCTCTTGCAAACACAACTTTCAAATGATGTTGTTCTTGTTTGTTCAGCAATGTGCAGTATTTGTTCTTCAGCTCCTTGTATTTCTGACCATTCATTGTCTTCATCTCAGCCTCGCTTTTATTAAAATATTTCTTCCTTCATTGTACTTTTGTGCTGGTAGCAAGTGCCTTCATTTCTATTTGGTTATAGTTGTTTGTTTTTTTGCGCTTGAAACTTAAATACGCGAAGCGACTTCATGTTATTTGCATTGCATTCACATTGTTTTGATTTGCATAAGAATTAAATGCATAGCACCAGATTTGCACTCCGAATACACAAAAAGAAGAAGTTGCTAAAGCTGGATTCTAAAAAGAAAACGTGATGTTCTAAATTTGTAAAAAATGAGGTTAGGAACTGCCTTAACTGTCATTAGCTGTCAAGTAGAAATGCTGACATTTTGTTATATTGCTAAACATTGTCCTCAACTATGTTACGCATTTGTCGACAAGTGTGACTCCTGTTTTATTGTTTCGTCGTTGATGTGGAACACATTCTCGTCATTTCCAGTAGCAATTAACCGCTGATTTCGATTAGGTGAGCACTTTTACTTCGTCAATTAACCGCATTATATCTTGAAGTGGCGTTTTCCTGCAATCATAGTCTACATTTAAACGCTCTGGGTTCCAAAGGAAGCGGATACTTCTACGCATCTGATACTTTATTCACTGGAATAAATGTGTGCAACGAAAACGGTAATTGTAGATGCTCTAAGGAAAAATCCAAAAGGTTTGCATGCAGAACTCGAACATCTCTCAGTTTGGACCTTTGAAAACTAGTGTAACATTATCTGTCGATCAGGTTGAAAGATGAGAAGATGCCTTGCGTCTGCTTTGCCTTCTGATTTTGCTGACTTGAAACATGACATTGGGTTAAATTAACTCAAGTAAAACATGTGAAATAAGGGACTGAAATTTAAGTTACCAGCTTGTTTCAATTTATTCACGCAGATATTTAATAACACAAGAACTTGAACGCTGTGAAACGTTTAATTTCTAAGAAGTCTGTGAATACAAACAAAAAATCCACTAAAGTGAGTATTTTGGGTAGTCTATATTATGTTTTGAAGGATTTCAAGTGCGTTCGTTTTTATTCCATACACGATGTTTATTATCGGTTATCTTCGGAAATTTACCGAAATCATAAGTATGACGTCATTGTAACATTGAAAAATTAGTGAATTTATATTAGCAACCTCTAGCAGTGTCTTCACATACATTACTTTACTATTTAGAAATACTGATGAACAGTGTATTCAAGTAAAAACGAACGCACTCTTTATTAACTCATGTATAATGGGTAGCCTATATTATACATTTTTTCAAACATCTTGAGTAGACTCTTAGCAATATCATTCGAACAATGTACCATACGTATGCATTAACAAATCATATTTACAATTGTGTTCAGCTATTAAAACTGACAATGCTGGTGGTGCTTAGGCTCAAGAGCGGCGGTATAAATAACCTAACAATTGCAGCGTGCACGGCGCTTGCAGAATGTACGCAACGTTTGCAGCACTCGTGCAATGCGCTCGTGGACAATCTAATAATGCATATTGACAATAGAAATTTTCATTTCTTCCTGCGCCTATATTACAGTCACCGCAGACGATCATGAAATATGCGCACGCGTTGTACAAAACATTAAAATATCGCCATCGCTTGTACGGAGGTATTTTCGTTCCATCTGAGGCCACTAGCATATCCAGGACGAGGATTAACTTTGAATTTTATTTGCAGGCACGTGAACAGACCTCTGGTCTGGCCAGAGAGTGACATGTCGACCAGCGATGGAGGTATCAATCCGCCATCCATATCGCCACCAGCGCTGCCATCCCCTGGGGGCAAACTGCCCTCATTGGATCCAGCCGACCGATTGTTGGGCAAAGGATCACCTTTTGCCCAGTCCAACAATGACCCTCAACGCCATTCGCAGTCCGATGATGATTCCGGATGTGCTTTGGAAGAGTACACGTGGGTTCCACCAGGACTTCGACCTGATCAGGTGAGAATTAATCGAATAATGTTTTTTTCTAAGTATCCAAAGTAATTAATCAAGTGTTTTCATAAACAACCAGTGCAGAGATAGTTAGCACCTAACTTTTTTGAATTTCTCGGTATTAGTTAAAACAGAAACCACTGGAGGGCGCTGGTGGTCACACACCAAATCGTGGAGGGAGTAATGTCAGACTTTACTCCCTCCAATACATTTTCAATTAAATAGTTAATTAATTATTTACTAAATGTAATTGAAATACTTTATATATTAATTTAAATATTCCAATATTGAATCGTATAATCTTACAACGGTTTTATAAGGATAATTAAAATATTTGTGGTAACACCGGCAGCAGCGCTGCTGTTGGTGTGTTTCTCAACTAAATCACAAGTCTTCACTTTGATACCGAGTCAACACACCCATGGAAATACAGAACTTGACAGAACTAAATCATTTGAGTAATGTTTTCACTTAACGTTTTTGAACCTGCAGAGGAAATACTTGAAACACGCTGGCTTCGATGTTATTTATTGCTCGTTTGCTGTTTGGGCGGTCCTGCCGCCAATAAAACAAAGCGCACGGTTAAAAGCCGCCGTAAATAGTGCTCGACTGAGGGTAAAACGGGCAATAATCGTAATAAGGCACTTAACTTCGCTGGTGCCGAAGCATTAAAAGGGAGGCTGCAAGCGAAAGGGATTCAACAACTATCCTCCGGTTGAAACGAGAAATTCTTTTGTGTTGTACGTGCTCCGATTGACTTCACGTCATTGAAAAGAACATGACCGACCAACATGACGAAACCGTTTTGTTGAACACAGAATGCATTTCGGCCTCAGCCCCAAACTTCATATTTGAATACCCGAAACGAATGACGGATAGGTTTTGTTACACACCACGATGATGAGACGATTACTGCAGTGGGAATCAAGTGAGAGACCTCATCATTAAAAAGGCGCGATGGAAATCTTACATGTGAACTGATTGGAAGTATGACTTGCAGGAATACAACGTTCCTTCCAAGATTTATTGATTCGCGTTACCAATTAATGCACATCTTCTCCCTGATTATATTATATTCATTAATCACTTATAGAGAATTGCTTAGAGATGTAATGATGTAATGTAATTTTTAATAATGGCTGTGAAGAGTTCGCGGCCATCAGTCTGACTTGCATGAATACAATTAAGGAAGGTATAACATTATGTTTTTTTGTTCTAGGTACATTTGTACTTTTCGGCGCTTCCCGAAGAGAAAGTACCGTACGTGAACAGCGTTGGGGAGCGGTATCGAGTGCGACAACTACTTCAGCAACTTCCACCCCACGACAATGAAGTACGCTACTGCCACGCGCTCAGCGACGAAGAACGCAAGGAATTGCGTTTGTTTTCCGCGCAGAGGAAACGCGAGGCTCTCGGACGCGGCACCGTGCGCCAACTGCAAGCCCCAATGGCTTGCGATGCGGTGAGTTTTATTTCGCATCTCAAACGAACCGCGAAATCAACATCGACTTTATTGGCTTGCTTTATTGACGTTCGCCGTCTGAGATGGACGAATGGATGCGTTTGAATTGCTTCCCATCAACTTGGAAGCGGTTACAGAAGACATGAGGGGTTTCTTGTACAATTAACCCTCTTTAATTAGAAGATGGCTCTCTAGGGAGGGAATTTAAATAGGTTGTCTTCGCCAAAGAAGTTTGATATATATTACTCATGATTCTAAAATCAAAAAAAGGATAAACAATTAATTGTATTATTTTTTCAGTGTGAGGAATCGTTATCTACCGGAGATATCTGCGTTTTTGCCTCGAGATGTGGTCCAAACGTCTGTTGGCATCCAGGATGCTTCTGCTGCTGTGTATGCCGTGAACTCCTGGTGGACCTCATCTACTTCTACAAAGAAGGTCGCTTGTACTGCGGGCGTCATCACGCTGAAACGATAAAACCGCGTTGCTCCGCTTGTGATGAAGTACATAATGTTATTTCCTGTAGTCTGGATGATACTAACTCGAACTTTTTGTAGATTATCCTTGCCGATGAATGCACAGAAGCTGAAGGTCGAGCATGGCATATGAAGCACTTCGCGTGCTCGGAATGCGAACGTCAACTCGGTGGTCAACGCTACATAATGCGCGATGGCCGTCCGTACTGTCTGCACTGCTTCGACGCCATGTTCGCCGAGTATTGCGACTCCTGCGGCGAACCCATCGGCGTCGACCAGGGCCAAATGAGCCACGAGGGCCAACATTGGCACGCCACCGAATGCTGCTTTTGCTGCCACACATGCCGCACGTCTCTTCTGGGGCGGCCGTTTCTTCCGCGTCGCGGCGCCATTTACTGCTCGATTGCGTGCAGCAAGGGCGAACCGCCAACACCATCAGACAGCTCGGGGCCGAACACACGCATCCCTCGACAGCAATTCAAGAGCAAGAGCGCCCGTCCACCAAGTCCGAACGAATCGAGTACACCACCTGGATCACCAGGTCTACGGCCGCCAGCATCTCCTGCCATGTCGTCGCCATCATCGCCGCCAAGCTTGCTGCACGGGCAATACTCCAAGCAGAATAGTCTTCCACGCTCGCCGAAGATGGGCAGACGCGCGTTGCAGCGCTCACCAAAGACTGTCCCCGAAACTCCGGAGGAAGCGCCTTCGAGTCCACGTGGTTTGGACCGCGTCCTCCTCGAAAGGAATCTGGAACGACTCATTTCGGAACGCGGACCTGCGCCTGACCTGGAGAAGTTGCTGCATGCACGGGATCGCAGCAGGGAGCCACTGCATCTCGCCGATCTAAGTCTGGATGATTGGCAGCCTAGAAGCGCGAATAATGATCCGGATAATGACACCAACACGCAGAAGAGTTCCGAAAAGGGAGAAGACAATTCCGAATCGAATAACGACAATGATAATCCGCAGCATGCGTCTTCTATGCCGGAGTTACCGGTTGCGGGGGCATCAAGCGAAACGACGACGACGTCCAACACGCCTAGTTCTCCATATAAGAAGAGCAAAGGTTTGCTTAGCGTTCGCTTCCAAGGAGATAACGAGGCGTTTGAAGTTGACGAAAACGATCGGGCGAGTGTCGAAGCGAAGAAATTCCCGAGAAGTCGTAGTTATTCCGGGCGCTCCAAACATGTTGACACATTGGAGCGTCGTCGACCACGTAAAACCAACTCCGAAGGACAAATGACAGCGAGTACAAGCCGGGATCACGACGATAACGAAAGCTACTGTTCAACGTGCTCGTCGAGTTCCTCCAGTGATGACCTGGATTATCAACTTCCGCCGAGAAGAGCGTATGGAGGTGTACGCATTAGCTACGTACCGAATGACACGCTAGCATGCGCCCGGCGGCGTCAAGCTGCTGACCAGAAGTCGCCATCGAACAAAAAGAACCATAGCATAGATGAACGCGATAAAAATTGTATCATATCATAATTAGTCGTAAGGTTATCTAATATAAGAAGGATCAAATGCAACAATAACAGAGAATGCGAAGGACAAAACACAAATAAGCAGGGTACATTTATCCTGTGTTGTTTTATTATAACATGGCCGACTGACAGATAGCATAAATGTACAAAATGGCCGCTATTCCTGATTCCAGAGGACATGATCATTTTTATATGAATTTTGTTATCATATTGTGTAGTATATTGTATCTATTGAGGAGAACGCTCCTGAATACATTCTGTGAATATAATGTAAATATATAATGACAACCAGGAACTGTTATTATGCATGAAGATTATTGAATATCTGGAAAAGACACATCAAAGATATAAATGTATTATGTGCGAACATTAAGCAGAAAATCTGTGCTCGTTTGTTGGCCTAATTTAGCTCTTTTTGTATCAGACATCTCAATATTTGTAAAGAGAGTCAAAAAGGAGCACATCCAATTAGAATTCGGGAGATATCAAACGAGACAATATCTGAGAGATAAATAGTAAGAACAAAGTTATCCTTCTATCAGCTACTAATTATGTTTACATACCTCCCGAATTCCATTAAATAATATCATTATTTAAATATATAATTCATGTGTGACTTATTTATACAAGTAAACTGAATTATATTTAAAAGCAATTGAATTTTCTCAAGCGAAAAATGTATTTGTTAGTTTCTAAAGGGTATCACCCGACGTCTTTGATTTGCTGCAGCTACTAAAACACCCTTTTTATACTTAAAGTACATCAGGACATCTTGACTGTTGGTTTTCGGAGTCTTCAATCGCAAAGCAACATTTTCCTCATCATCCTCATGATCGGTGCATGGATAGAGAATCAAATAATAGAAGAATTCCAAAATGGATATGATACTTGCGCCGAAAAACAACGTTCCAATCCCACCAACGTTTACTGAAAATTAGTAAGTGAAATTTAATTATCCTCTTTTTTAAGCGACCTCTCGTAAGTAAAATACTAACCAATCAAGTCAATTGTATCTCGCATGACTTTTCGTTGATAACTCAATCTTGGTGAATAATAGTGAATGTTTATTTTAGCAATTATTCCACTATCATTATTCCAGTCCATGTTTTCTTCACCCTTTGTAGAAATTATGCCAACAATTTGCACATGGGATTCAGTGCATGAAGGTAGACAACCAGTCATACGTGCATGAGCAGCTAATTTACCAAGATTTGCCGAAATGCACATCATTTGTTCAACCGTTTCGCAATAATCTGCCTTTTCTGAATGGAAATAAATTTAATCAGTTATCAATTAAGAGTATTTTACTTATTAAACTTACTTGCGTACACAGGTAAATAATATTGCATGCAACCACACACCTTCTTTTGAAGTTTTGCGAATTCATCAACTACACATGCAGGATAACTATAAACTGGGCTTAATTTCAAGTTATTTTCATCAGGATAACGACAACCACGAAATTCTATGGGGACACTACGAACATTGGCATCATTCACCATGTTCTACAAGACCATAAATTAATACAGGATTCATATTGATCGTCTGTTTGATCAATATATTGATGAGCAGGTAACTACAAACTTTAAATTTTATGTAAACATCCAGGATGCTCATTGCGCTCACTAAATTTTCAATTTTAGTACTTGACGTCTCACGATAAGATAGATTTTCTTCTGGGCTCAAGATAAAAGCTGTGATTTCCGATGTCTTGAGGTAAAACGTATGTTTGCTCGCATCGAAAGCATTTACAGTATCCAATGTTGACGGAGGCGTGCTACAAAACTCTTATTATAAAAACTTACAAGGATGTAGATCAATCATACTTGGAAGCTATCGAATTGATAGCATAACAAGGACCATAAATCGTATTGATGGGCAAGAAACGTTCACAACAATCGAATTTAACATCATTCCAATAGCATTCAGCGAATATATCCTTGCATTTCAAACGCAAGTCAGTTAGACGTGAAATATTCTGAGCGACAAATTGACAAAGAGGTGTTTTAACGGTTGCGTTGGCGCAATCCTTTGAAGCAATAATGTCGCCAATGAAATAAACGTAATCTCTCGCTACTGAAATATAATCCAGCCTGTCTGAAGGTGAGATAGTATCCTGGATAAATCTTTCAATGCCGGGATAGTCTTCCTGGTTCGAATCACAAATGATAATTGCAGGTACTTGACTCTGCCATTCCAAATACAAAGTATCAACAGTTAAACTTAAAGGATTTTTCTGATATTGATTCATAGACCTCCACATTAAAAGGATTCCATAACCCTACAATAATCCAGTCTCAATTTTATGAGGTAATAATCTAAGAATATCTATTACCGATACAACAATTAAACATATCCCCCAAAAAAGGCGTTCCGTCCAATGAAGACCAGGATCAGCCAGATAATGGTATCCTTGAAATGTTGTGTTCTTAAGGAATGCTTTATTGACTGCATAGACTTTCTGAGCTGCTTTTTTGCATCGATGTCTTGATTTATACCACAACATTTTAAACAAAACTGTCGCAAACCATGACTGTATAGTGCATTTATAGAACATTTATATCGGTTACACAGAGCTGAGTTGTTATCTTGGGTTTTAAATTATTAATTAGCTAAAGAACATGCATTTACGTGGATATATGCAATCACGACAGCTAAAATCATAATACAACAAATAAATAAATTTTTAATTCTTCCTGATAAATTGTAACAAAATTATGAAACACTGAAAATATTAGTAAATCAATATGAAATTATGTATAATATATTATAATGCGTTTTATTGATTTAAATTTTACATTCAAATGTTATATTGAAAGAAATATTGACTCAATATGTGACGCACAGATTGAGAAGCACTGGTTTATTGACTACATCCTCGCTGAGGGAATAAAACATGACTTTACTCCCTCCACAGTCGGCTTTTACAAAATAAGGTTAACCTACATTACTTGTTGTTTTCTGTGTTTGTTTCTTAATTATAGAATTTAATGGTTGATGCACAATGAAAACTGAGCTGTATCATGACATATTAAAGACAATTCAAAGTCTTGATAAGTTTAATGTGTGCTGCATTGATGAATTGGAGAAAATATACCCCACGTAAGACATTTTTGATCACATAAACATTAAGGATTTTAACAAGTTATCATTTATTATTTTAGTGTTAAGTCAGGAACTTTAATGAGCATTGCATCTACAGTTGCTCAAACTTCTACAAAAGCAAAGTATTTTCAAGCACAAGAGTCATCAAATGAAATATATATGCAATACTTATCTGAAGTTAACAAATCTGCACCACCAGGAATTATAAAACAAATTGCTGATAATTATGACTTACCTGCAACATTAGTTGCTAAACTAATTTTGGCAAAACACATTGAGAAGGAGCAATTGCATCATGAAAATGCAGATTTGTCAGATTCTCTTCAATTAGCCAAGAAACAATTGCGTGATACTACTTTAATTCAAGATAAAATATTGGCAAATGAAGTATTCATGGTAAATATTAAAATTTAAGGCATAGTCAACATAAAAAGAAATTCTTAATTTTAGTGTACAATTTATGATTATAATTACAGTCCTACTACAGACATTGTTCGAATGTAGGTTCATCACCAATTGAACAAATTGAGTTATCACACATTCACCTGGAATTGATTTCAGGAACTTAGGACAAAAGTATGAAATTAAATTGTACAAACAAATGGAGAAATTAGGCATCGTCTATCGCTCCGAGGAATATTTACGAAAATTTGGATTTGATAAAACGCCTGACGTTAAGTTGGAAGTGCCCATTGCTGTGGATGGATTTATTATCCATTGGATTGAGAGTAAGGCACGTTTTGCTGACTTTGAAGTGCATCAGGAATATCTCAAAAACCAGTATGAAAGTTACTGGAACAGGTAAATTTTACAATTTATGAAATTCCCTAATTTATATTTTTTGTGCTCTTGATGCAGATTCGGACCGGGAATGATTATCTATTGGTTTGGATTTCTGGATGAGTTGCAAGATCTCAATGGAAAACATTTCATTATCAGGGATCATGTCCCCAAGCAAATTTTAAAACTAAACTAACAGCCAAAATTATCGGTAAGATAAAACTGTCCAACTTTTTTCAAAATTGACAATTCTTCATATTGTAATTATTTATTAAACGTGATTTGCTTTTGATCATTTCTGATTACATGAAGGCATTTGAAAGCATTTATTTCTTCAAGGTACCGTTATAAATTCCTCTCTAATCAAATCAGTTTCTTTCTCTTTTCTTCGACTACAACGCCACACTTCCTTTGTGAATTACAAGATGTTTCTAAAATGAATCAGCGCTATCTGTGATAAGTATGAGGAATTTAAGTCTCTTGGCATGCGCACAACTTAAGTAAGGTACAATGCGAACTCACATGTACAGCACACAAACGCATTGCCGAAGAATATCTGACAACATTCCAAAGAATTCGGTCAGTTTGCATTCATTTTCATTCTTTCAGTGTTCCAACGTTTTAATTAAATCCCAATCGGAAAATTATTTCAGCAGTGTCGACCCTATGCAAACTTGGACAAAGCCTACTTAAATTAAGCCACCAAGATGAAGGAATATCCAAGAAGAGATCAAAATTAACAATCTGCAGCTGTTTAACATGTGTGGAGGTTAGAAATGTTATGTTCCCTTGTAATATAATTTTTGAAGATCGACTTCTTCAATGCGACCATTATTAAGTAAGTTTAGACTACTTAGAAACTATACAACAATTTAGCAATTGCTTGGTTTTAGTATGTGATAATGGTAAAGTCTGAAATATGTCAGAGTTCCTGCCACTCTGTGATCTCCTATTCAATGTGGTCTCACTAGCTGCATACTTCTGTGACTGTGTCTTTGATCTGCTGATGGTATATTCCCTTTATGACAAAGGGCTATATTCCACATTCACACAATGCCTTACTGCAATTTGTACAACAACATTCATCATTCAACTGTTATCTGTTTATTGGTACATTGGAAAACTACACAACAATGAAGAGGATAAAGAAACATCATCACACCAGCAGAGCCTACAGAACTGGAGAAGCTTGTTCATAATCAGCTTACATGTTCTACAATTGGGTGTTGTATGGCGATATGCCAAACTTCTTGCACCTGTGAAGCTGAAAAACGTCAAGGAGGAGGTGCGCGATTTGTGCATTCTACGGCTAATTCATGCGTTTTTGCAGTCAGCACCAATGCTTTTGTTGCAACTTTCACTGCTAACAAAGCATGAATCTCCACCAACAGATCTGATCACAGTTTCAGCATCCCTCTCATTGTTTACAATATGCTGGGCATTGGCATCATTCAGTAAACATGTACAAAAAGTTGAAAAGTTGGTGCTCACATGGCTGGGTGTACTATCACAATTATTATGGCGCGGTGGGACAGTTACATCCCGTGCAATGGCACTCTCTGTGTATGCTGCATCATACCACTCATGGATTTTTTTAGTAATTGGTGCCCATTGGAGCTGTATGTTCTTGTGGCTGGTATCACCAAGGAGTGCATTCTATGGCGAAAAGGGGAAAAAACTTGGCATCTGCTTTCTGATGGCTGGAATCTATGTGTTGGCTTATGTTAACTTGCAGGACAAACCCCATACGCGCACTATGATAATTTTCTATGCGATTATGCTGTTTGAAAATTTAATGCTGGTCACTGCATGGCTGGCTGCGATCTGGAGTGTGCGACCAACGAATTGGATGCTGGTACCAACACTTACCGTCGTCCTGTTTGCTTCCGGTTTATTCTTCATGCTAGTCTACTACAGATTCTTCCATGTAAAGCGAATCCTCGAAAAGCCAACACAGCCACAGGGCGTTTTCAACTGCCGTTTTGTAGGCCCTACGGCCGCCTTGTACAATAATCGCAAAAAGAAGAAGCCTACATCTTTCGTACCGCCTCCAGGTCTAACCCCCATGACCTTTTGGAGGAGACCTTTGCCATCCAGCAGCGAGAACGAAGGATCCAGCGTTGGATCACGCGTTAACATCCACCAGAAGCTGCAGGAGAAGAAACAAAAACAGCTCGCAGAGCTTAAAATCATCGAAGAGGAGATCAAACAAGGAAAACTCGTTGGTCCTGAAGGAGGCGATCCCGATGACCGACAACCCATACCTTGCACCAAACGCCACCTTGAGCCCCAATTGCTCAGCCTCGCATCCTTGAACAATCTCGCTTGCTATGGCGTCAATTTGAATCGGCGGCCGCCACCAAGAGCGCCACGAAGTCGAACTCCAGAGCTTCTTCTGGCTCCAAGATATTTGTATTGTGACTGCCCAATGCCTGAAGAAGTTGAACAAGGCAATAGTGACATCGAGAGCCAACTCAGCCTGCCACGATCGTATACTCTGCCCAGAGAGTTTAAGTATTATAGGCGCGGAAAAAATCGCCGACCTTTGCGACAAGTCGCATCTACCAACAGTTCCGATGGTGATGTTGATTCGGCTGAAGACGAGGAGGAGTATAATGCACCTCCGGTGCTTGTACGCCCATTGCGGCGACCGCATCAATATCGCCACGAAACTAAGTTGTAATTTTATTGTAGTTTATATTAATTTATTTATTTGTACTTGCCATGACGTCATCCGTCCGGTGTGCTGCCATAGCTATTAATTCCAATTTTAAGTATTATTGAGGCATTTGACCGTTTGTTTCCAAATTTAAGACAATTTCGTTTATTTTGATTGATTTTGACACTAACTTTGATTAAAGAGATGTTGAACATAGTTGTATACACATGTATATACATTTTCACATACAAAAATATTTAATTTATAACGAATATTTAAGTATTAATATTTGTGTAAATATAAGTTTGTAGTATTTTATACAATAATGCGTAATTATAGATGTTATTTGTAAACAAAGAACTTTCTAATCTCTGTCATCAGAAAGTATACAAATCTCATAATGGGTTCATAATCTTCAGTGAATTTTAAATAAATATAATAAATAATGCTGAATACATTTATGACAATGTAGAAGCTACGGCAGGCGCTGATCTGCAATTCTTGTTGATTCAACATTATCAGTTCCATTTCAGCCAAAGTATTTGATATTACTTATTATATTTACAAATTTAATGAAAATTTGGAACTAATTGTGAGGTCTATGTAGTTTTACACAATGAGCAGAGCTCTAAAACCTTAGTTAGAATAACTTGAGAGTCGCATTAACTTAAATCTCTTCAATTATAACGAAAATGCACGAATACTATGGTTTAAGAATAGTACATAAATTTGCCGAAAATTATACTCCATCAAACGCAATTTCGGTTACCGCGCACCAGCGCCAGTGGTGGGAGTAGTTTTTGCTCCCCCTCGTTTACAATCACAGGAAGCTCTGCTACCACGTAGGTCAAATTTTGGGTCTTTTGTGATTGCCGATCATACGGGCCATATCGGCAATATCCACAGCAGAGTCTCTGGGCATAGTAAACAGCAAAAGCATAGATCAGAAGCAAGCAACACGGTAGCAACTTCAAGGTCAGCCATTTGCATTTGTAATTTGGGGTAAGTCACTTTTCATTGTTTACTATTCCTTCTTTTAGTTAATCACATTTAAATATAAATGTATATATCTTTCTAAAAGGGAGTCCCATACTCAAACATCAGCCGCCTTCATTGATGACATAACTGAGCCAGAAGCAGTTATATGCTAATTTTCTGGGCCAAATTCAAAGAAAAACTGCAACTCATCATTTAGAACAATCGCCGCCAAGTCTAGATAAAAATGGAAATTGTAGCGCCTTTTATCGATCTGGTACAATCTTACAATAATTTTAACAAATTGTCTCTAGAATTCAATAATTTAATATGTGCTTTTTGCAATTCTTGGCTCAAAAGTCCGATATACCATACTGAACAACACAGACATATTTGTGGAAACTGTAAAGAAGAAAGAAACATATTCGGTATTCGAGACGTATCCCTAGAAAATGTGCTCAATGGAACATCCTATCCTTGTAAGTTTCTTGGGTGTTACCACATGGACCGGGATATTGTCCAGCATGAAGCAAAGTGTTTAAAAAATTTCGAATGCGTGGATTGCGGTAAATTAATTGGAGGCAGGAGAATCGAATTGATCGATCACTTTACTAACGCACATGCAATGGAAGTCATAAATGTGAACAAACCTATATTGGACATTATATTTACCGATGCAAAATTTCCAAAATATTATAATTGTCGTTTAGCTGCAAATTCAATTGTTGTCAAATTAATGTGGGACCATGAAACCAAGATTATGAAATTCCTAATTTGTGATGCAAGTGGTTTAGGACTTACCTATGAATATATTTTAACTTATGAAGCTGGTGATGTTGAAATGCGTAAAAGGGGCAATATCGTCTCGAGTTTAAACTGTGTTTCCCAAACGAAGAACATTCCGTATGCAAAATTAGGTAAACTAGAAGTCAGGGATGGTGAGGCTGTTTCAATAGCCATTTACTTTGCAAAGTATGAAGAGGTTCTGCCATATAATTCGTTGGTGCGAAAATATTTTGATTGCCCATGCCCAATATGCCAGGAACCAACACATGGTAATTGTTGTGTATGTCCAAATCATCATAAAATTTGTGAAACGTGTGCAGCCTTTTTGGAGGAATGCCCCAAATGTGGGGCAGATGTGTCAGATCAAACCCCGATCAACCTCCACTATCGTCCAATAAAACCATATCCTCATTGCAAAAACAGGGCATTGGGCTGTTTCACCCACATTCTAAACAAGAACAATATGATAAATCATGAAATTGATTGCCCCTTTAAGAGTATTACTTGCCCCAAATGCAAACGTAAGGGTTTCAATAAGGTTCTTATTGTAGAGCACATGATTAAGGAACATGGTAAATTGATTGATTGACTGTTTATTTAAATTTTATCAAAAACTTTTGTAAAAGTCTTGTGAAATAAATACATGTAACTATAGTTAGTTGAAATATATTTCAATCTATTTGTATTTGATCTATCCCCCATTAGATTAATTCACAGCTTCCTTCCCTCTGCAGTATGTGATTCAGATTACTACAACCCAGTCAATTTTGTTTTTTAGTCCTGGATTCTGTAGGGCAAAATGATGTACGTTGTACGTTGAAGTTTTGAAATTCATTACATGCGTATGTTGGGTTGCATACTCAAAATAAAGTAAATGGAAATATTTCGTTTTCAGAATAAAATATTTAATTAAAAATGTTGTATATTCTGATAACAATAAATTAAATCTGTAATTCTGAACATCATGTTCGCTGTGGGTATTTTGTGATTTACAGCGTCCCTGCGTCTCAAATAAACGTGGGAATCACATAAATAAACCGCCCATTTCTCGCCTTTCTCGCATTTCTCATTTTATCACCGTATCTGATATTGGTGTGCTCAATCTGGCTCAATTCTTATCTAAAGCATCAAAAGTGTAGTGTACATCGAACCGTCTCTCAGTCAGGTAAGAAAATAGCCAAATCTCCATTTGCACACGCCCAACATAAGTAATTTAATGTTAATTTTGCAGTAATCAAATCAAGTTGCATAATATTATTAAAATGGAAGTTGTGCCGGAAACGAAAAAACTAATTCAATGTTATCAGAATTATAATAATTCACATTTAAACATGAATCATTTGGTGTGTGCATATTGTAATTGTTGGCTGACAACTGCAATATACTTAACTGAAGATTCTTCTAATATTTGTGAAAGTTGCAAAACAGAAAAGAATCTCATCAGAGTTGTACAGAACAAGTGTTTAGAAGAACTAGTTAAGGGAACCTTTTATCCATGTAAGAATAATTCTATTGGTTGTAATCACATGGATACAAATATAGCTGCCCATGAAGCTGAATGTAATTCAATAATTTCCTGTGCCGATTGCAACCAAACAATTGGGGTGAAGATGGCCTTTATGGAACACTTGGCAAATGAACATGCAATGTCAATAACTGAAATGAAGAAACCTCTTGTTGAGATGAGTTTTAATGGCAATGTAACTTTTCCGAAATATTACCATTTACAAATGGGTGCTAATTCCATTGTTATGAAACTAGATTGGGATCATGTAACCCAAAGAATGCTGCTACTGCTTTGCAATGCAACTGATATTGATGATGACTGTGATTACCTAGTTATCTATAAACTTGATGACACAGAATCACGTGCAAGAGGACACGTCGCCAAACATTTAAAATGGTTTGGAGTAAAGGATAATGTTTCTGTTGCCAAAATTGGAAATGTAAATATGCAGGATAATGAAGGAGCAGTACTAAAAATTTACTTTGCAAATTATGAAGTTGCTGAAACAACAATTTTGTCAATGGAAAAACTCTTGTTGGAGTTTGAATGTCCAATATGTAGTGAACTACTGACTGATGCATGCTACAGATGCCCCAATCGACACAGTATCTGCAAGGAGTGCAAACCAAAAGTAGGGACATGTCCTCAGTGTCGTTTTGAAATAAAAAATGAACTTGTTAATTGTTGTGATATTTCTGGATATGCCTGGAATGGCTGCAAAAATGCACCTAATGGATGCTTCATATATAAACAAACTGACCAACTTTACAGACATGAGATCAGTTGTCCTTGGCAATCATTTATTTGCCCATTTGGCTGTGAACAATTGTTCACTAGGAATTTAATTATTGATCATCTGGTCACTGTACATGAAGTGCCCAAAATAGGAAGTGATTGGATGCCAATTACTCCAGGTTATTATGTTTATAATGGAAAACTGTTCCACTATCATCAAACCTACCAAGGTAAACAGTTTGAATGGTATCTTCAGCTAATGCATGAAACTAACACTCAGCTTAATGAGGCAGAAGAGTATATTTATAGCTTGAAAATCAAGCTTGCAGGAATGGAAAGTCCTGTTCTCCAGACTACATGTGTAGTTCAAACTTCTAACAATTCAAATTCTATTCATCTGAATAATGATGAGAACAATGCAGTTGAATGTTGTATTTACTTGAGACTCAGAGGCAAGTCTACTTAAATTTGTTCATTTTTTATGTTTTTCAATGTTAATATGTAGTTTTAAAGTGCCGTTCCTAACACAGATTTTTATAATCTTAAGGATTTTTAATACAGTTCTTTATATTTAATAACAAATATTCTTAAGTTTCAAAATCTATGTTTTCAGAATAAATCTCTAGCTTATCCTTGAATCAAGATGAAATAATAGTGTATACATGATTGATACAAAAATCTATAATTTAATGGAATTGATATCTTTATTAACTATACACAGAAATCCCTTAAAGAGACAAGGAGCTATACATATTATTAATTACAATGAAGCTGCAGGGGTGGCCTTTTCATTCCATATAGTTACTCCATCACAGGCACAAATAGTTTTTGGATTTTCAAACAGCCCAGCAGATCTAGCAACAATGCCACAAGACAATCTTTTCCCACTTGAAGCATCAGAAATAACTAATGCTCTCCCAGTTATATCAGACAGCTTCACTACATTATTATCAAATTTAAATGCAGCTCTTCCATTACTAGCAGCATCCACAAAACCAAGATTTCCATAAACATGATCCTTGCTTTTGGTTGGATTAAAAAATTCTCCCACACTCTCACATCCTTCAACATTAAAACTTGTTAGTTTAGTTGTAACCTATGTATTCCACAATATTACCTTGTGATGTGTCTCCACATTCATGTATTGTTAATTGGTGTCTACCTGGTTGTAAACCATCAACAGTACCATCAATAACACATAAATTGCTTTCTTGAATGAATCGCACTACACCTTTTATATCTTGACTACCAGTGTCCAAGATAGCTACACCAGCTGCTGAACCACCTAGGCCTCTTATAACTGCCTTTCGTCCAGTGCCTTCTAACCGTGTAAGTATATCCTGAGCTGGTAAGGAAGTTTGTACCGTTACACTTCCTGTCTTAAGATTTATATCAACAGCCTGAACCCCAGGAATGTTCTCAATTGATTTTCTCACTGCATTCTCACAATCCTTGCAAGTCATTTGCACAGCAAACTCAATCTTTGTGCTGGACATTTTGATACTTTGTTTTTCTTTATACTTTTACTTCTACAGTTTAAATTCAGTTCTCTTGCATGATCAATGTGCATGGTGAATAATAACAAATGACTTGCAAAATATGAACTTAGTTTGTCTGTTGTGACCTTGACAACTGCTGTTCGTTTGTAGCGTTTGTCGTCATGAATTTAATGATTATTAGCACAGAACTGGCACAAACCAATAATCCCAATAATCTGTGTTATTAGCGTCAATAGTCACAGACAGTTTGTCTCTGCAATAGTCAAATATATATTGCTAGACCTATAAAATCGAGATATTCAAGAAGCCAGAGGCATTTGAAATGCATCTTCCAGCAGTTTGGGCTCCTGCAGCAATCTTAAGATATTGTATTAACAATTTATTTCTATAAATACAATAAGTTACAATAATGTTGTAATTTTTCTCATTATAGAATCTTCCATGTTTCATTGGAGATTGCTCCACAAACATGGAAAAGTTCAAAAAGCCAGAAGCATTTGAAATTCATCTTCCTGCAGTGCGGGTGTGTAGGTGTTGTATTAACAATTTATTTCTAGAAATATAATATATTACAACAGAGACAAGTCTCTGATTACAATAATTTCATAAGTTTTCTCATTTTAGAATTATCCATGTTTTGCTGGAGGTTTGCTCTGTAAACGTGGAAAAGTTCAAGAAGCCAGAGGCATTTGAAATGCATATTCTAGTAGTGCAGGCTCCTGCAGCAGTCTCTTAAGGTATTGCTTTAACAATTTATTACTATAAATACTTTATGTTATAATGCATGTCATTCTGCAGTATCTGTATGTAGTTTTGTGTGCACCATTGGTGTAGTGTATCATTTACATATGTGGTGTGGTGTTGACTTTGATAATTTGTAGCTGTGTTGTCTTTCTTCTGTTGCAGCTTTTTTTCCTCATTTGGTTTTTCTTAGTATAAAATTGAAAATCTAATTCTCCAGATTCTTTCGTGTTTAATTTGCACTTTGCGGGTTGATTATTTTCTTGATTATGCTCTCCCTCCATGGGCTGGACAGAAGCCGTCAAATTTCAATTTGCGGGAGTAAAGTAACACTTTATACCGCTGCCTTTTACTCCCTCTTGTATATTCAGTCCGATGA